>JAYRBW010015719.1:0-13006 GCA_036023295.1 Invenusta paracnida | reverse complement strand
TTAAACATTAATTTAATAATTAATCATTAATCATTGCTCAAAATTAGTTTAACTAATTTGTGCGAACTTTTGAAGAATATAAGATGTAACAAACTTTTGCAACCATTTATGCAACCATTTTTGCAACCAATATTCTAACATTATTATTAGACTCATTTTAGCTATATAAATACATTCAACCATTTTTGCTACCAATATGCTAACATAATTATTCTAATTTTAGCTATATAAATGCATGTGACCATTTTTGCAACTAATATTCTAACATAATTACTATTCTAATTTTAGCTATATAAATGCATGCAACCAATATTTTAACATAATTAATCTAATTTTAGCTATATAAATGCATACAACCAATATTCCCCAATTATTAGACTCATTTTAGTTATATAAAGGCATGCGACCATTTTTCCGACCAATGTTCTAACATTATTAGTCTCCAATGATATTATGATTTATTTAATGATATCTTCATGATATTCATCTAATGATATCAATGATTTATAGTGCAAAATATAATATTATTTTAATGCTACCAATGCTGTATTTACTTCTTTATTTAAATAATTGGAATTAATTTTTTTCTTACACTATTTGGTATTTTATTATTCTGTTTATCCCTTTGCATTTACTTATCCATTTATTCATTAAATTAAATAGTTCTTTTCTTACGGTATTAATAATTGAGTATTTTATTGCTATGTTAATTCCTTTTTACTAGTTTTGTTTATTTTTACTTACTTTTTATTTTAATTCAATTTTTTAAATGGTCACATATAAATGATTGCAAAAGTTTTCTATGTAAAATAAGTAATATACATATGCTATAAGCAAATAATTTGGGATGCTAAAATACAGGATTGCCCTTCATGACTATGTCAATGTCTATAATCATATATGATTATGATTATGATGTATGAGTATGAGATAATACTAATAGGTACTACATACTATTACTACCCTGACCCATTCATTCATGTTTTTTTTAATGGCAGTATCATGCACAAGATTAATTACTTTATCCTTATATCATGCCAGGCCCAGGGGCCTAGATGTAGAAAGTTTTGGGTAAAATAAATGTTTAAATTAACTTAAGTCTTAAGAAGCCATATTATAAAGTTTGAAAATGATTTTTTGATAAAACAACCACTCACCTACCACCCTATTATCTAAAACTCTTTAATATGAGTCCATTTTAATAAATTTAGAATTTATTTCAATTTAGTTTTGTTCTTCACTTAAAATAAATATATTAAACTAAAGGGCAATTGTAGAGTTCTGGAAAAATGAATAGTCAGACATATTAGCATCGGACAATGTTAGTAGGTGCTTTGGGGGCCCAATGCCAATTTGTGCTTAAATTGTCCGCACTTCATTTTATCATATCCCTTGTTTTATAAGGTAATGAACATACTGTATTTGATTACTATATAAATATAGATAAGGTTGTTAATCTTAAATGTAATTTACAATTGATATGACATTGTGATTTTTATTATTTTTGGTTGTTTTTGTTAGAGACATATTGTTTTTGTTAGTGGTACATACTGTTTTTCTCATTGGTACATACTATTTTTCCAAGCGGGATACACTATTTATGAATAAATAATAATAAATCGTTTTCTTTATTAATAAACCTGGTAAAGCCATAGGTGTCATCTATTTATTATGTACGCAAAATCTTAGCAGAATTTGTACCACCCTCCCACTCTAGAATGCAAAATTTAACATTATGTACATAGAACTATTAAGTTGAGTTTCTAGACCCCCTCCCCCCTACCTTGCATACATAATAAATAAATTACCCCAGGCAACTGATGCTGATCGAATTGGCCACCCGATTGGGTACCCAGTCTAAACTGTAGAATTTATTTTTGGTCATAAGGCATACAAAATGCAATCCAACGTTAAGCTGGGGTAGGTGGTTTTGGTCTTAATGTCGTCCGACGCTAATATGTCCAACTAATAATTTTTCCGGGACCCCTTATCGATATACATGAATTCGAGTACTTCATTGGTATATAGTATGTTTACATTTCAGAACATGTTGTATTTTGTTCACTGTTAATCATAATTATTTAATTTAAAACCATAATTTTTGTGTTATACATGTTTAATATATTTCTTATAATGACATTATATTCATGGAGAGCCATTTTGATAATTATGCTATATTTATAAAATGGCTACCATTTTGTATATAAAACAGCCTATAACTCCTAAAGGAAGAACTTGTATGCATATATAAATGTATTATTGACAAATAGGAAGTCATGTAAACCCAATTAGCAAATATCAATGTTTAGGTCATACTATGCTCCAAGGTGATGCCATCATCTATTTTTAGATCTCAAGACTTTGACCTATATCTCAAGAACTATTAGTTGGAAAATATCAACCATTTGACATATACATATATTTATTATAATTACATAAGGAAAAATGTACTATATTTATCTAAAAAAAACATGTAATAATATACAAAAATGCATACTATTTATCTAAAAAAAAAGACGTAATAATACACAAAGATGTAGGTATATGGAAATTTGTTCTCATGCAAACAATGTACATTTGGATTTTAAGGTTTTGATGTTATATATTTATTATAATTACATACAGAAAATGTACATAATTATCTCTAAAACACACATAATTATACACAAAAATGTAGGCAAACGGAAATATGTACTTATGCACAAAATGTACATGTTCAGGTTTTTATGGTGATTCTGTGTACAGGACAAATGAACCATTGGCAAGTGTCACATTTTAATCAACTTGAATTTCCACATTGTCTGCATCAACCCACCACCACTTGCACTCCCACCATATGATTTCTGGGGAAATCAACAAAACTTATGATTGCTTCTCTTTGATGAATGTAGTAGACATTGATTTCATTCATATCTCCTCCTTGCACTTTGGGTACACAGTTGCTTGGGAAAAGATTTCAAGAACTGTTTTCTACTGATTGGCCAGTCATTTTTTTCCTTAGAATGAAAGCCACTAAATCAAGCATGTCAAAGAACAACAGAAGCGGCCACCTTACAGTTTTTTAGTGACTCATATATTTTTTAACATTTTCGTCCATCTGATCGACACCTTTCTTGCCTTGATTATAATCAAAAATTATTTGTAGTTTATTTGCATTTGCAGATACAATATCCTTTCTGTGAGGATTATGCGATTCTCATGATCAAAGGCAAACAAAGAAAATTCAACAGGTCAACAAGTGTTCCTCAACTCAACCAGAACTTCCACACACACACTGTTTGCAAATAGTTCCCATAAGTTTCATATTTTTTTCAAGTAAAGAAACTGCCAATGCATGGGAGGTAAGAAAGTTGTCCATCACTACGTCTTGTCCTGAATTGTAGAATGGCTGGCATAATTCCATCACTACATCTTTAGCCAAACTTCTGTTAACAATGTTACACAGTTGGCCAGAATAAATTTTGACATTGAGTGCATATTCAGATTGACTTTCACAAAGCCAAAAAAGGTTTATGATGTATTTCCTTGGCTTTGAACTGATGTAGGTTCTCCCTGGAATCCTACCTCTGTGTATCCATATAACTGTTTGTCAACTGTGAGCTCATAGGCTGGAACATCGAATTGAGTGAGTTTTGAAACAAATAAATTCCACATTTCACTTATTGTAGCTAGTCTGTCTGTTGATAAGCGCTGTCTATGATTGTAAAAATTGTCAAATCTGACTGAGTGCAGGAAACATTTAAATTGCTGAATAGAGTTAACTGCCCTATAAAAAGGCATAACCTTAGTGGGATTCCAGATCTTGAATGCATGGTAAGTTATCATTATGAAAACCTGAATATAAAATAAATCAATGCATACAAAATTTTTACACAAGAAAAATTGGACATGTGCATGTCATATACACTCATATTTCCATGAATGTCTCCACCTTTCCAGTTTTGTGTAATCCTGCTGTGGTGGAGGTAGATCAACATCCATTACATTGTTAGATGTGCAGCATAGTTTTCCCAGTCTTCATTGTCAATAATGTCAGAGATGTTGTCCAATTCCTCCTCTTCTAGTATTCTCCTCAATACTTCTGCAATTGCTGCTGTGCATCTTCTTGCTGCCATAGATCCTTATAAGTATGTAGATAGAATAGAAATCAAAATAAACTAGGATGTATCAATGAGCAAATCTATCTTGGTACAATGTCCAATTGTACACTTTTCAACTGATTTATGCCTATCACCTGCATAACATTTATACTAGACTGAAAGCTATTTGAAAAAATCAATAAGGAAGCCAATAAGTTGAGACAGGAAGGTAGGCAAACATAACTTTAGTGTATTGTTTCCTGAAACACATCTTTGCAAACAGACAGTCAGACAGACAACCAATTGGACACACAGAATATGGCCATGTGCACATGACTAATATAGGAAGTTAGTAATTGACAGAAAGAATATTACGTTATGTATGTCTTGGTATATTTAGTGTAGCAAATTCTAGTATTGAAATTATGCTGTTATAAAATATAAATATGTATACCAATAAGGCATCATTTATTACTAAATCAGTATGATATTTTTCAAATCAATTCAAAGGCTCACAGTGAGAGTTTGGCTACAATTACTAATCATCTAGACTAAAAACAATTTTCCAAAACATATTTTTAGTCTATGACTGTATAAAAATACATTTTAAATGACAATGTTAAAAAATGTAAACAGATATACTGATAGTGATAAGGGTTAATAATTGTTTTTTGAATATGAATATTATTATTAAGACAATATAATATATTATCATATGGATTGTCTATGTATAGTGTAGGCAACTGGGCTCTTGAGACTAACTTGCCAAGGGTTAAATTAATATATTTGACTTCAATTAAAATAATTTGTATAATTTGTTAATTATCATATCTTCCTTGGCAATGGCATAATTGCTTGTTAATATTTCCAATTAAATTGTAAAAGATAGAAGAGATTACTGTGCACAAAATTGCTGAGTTGCATTTTAAAATCAATGTTTAGAAGAAATATATTCAGAGAAATATGTATGACTTTGTGAATTTTTCAGTTTAAAACTTATAGTATACCAGGTTATATTTGTATCCTTTTAGTTTTAATCAATATTTTACAGACATAAACAATGAAAAAACCTACATATTATGTAAATGAAAAAACAAAGTGTTGTAATTGTAAACCCCTTGTTTGCTTTTAATTAATGAAAAAGGCATTATTTATACTTATAGTAATATTTAAATTATGTCTATAATAATTTTATGAACTTCAAGTTCATAGACATAATTTAAGTTCAACTTTCAACAAAGTTCAAAAAAATGTTAAAGGCTATAGTATATAGTGTTTGTAGTATAAAGCTTAAGTATAAAAAAATATAGAAAATGGAAGTGCTTATATAAAGTATAATAGTAATAGTGGAGACTGTTCCATTTATTATAATACAAAGTTAAAATAATTTTTGATAATATATATATACCTATTCATTTAGTTTTTAAAATTGTAATTTATTTTACAGGTTGTGAGAGTCTTAGCACCTAAAGAAAATTATTATGTGCCATGAGTTTCATATGCCAGTATTTATATGAAACATCAAAAAACAAAAATGAATGTATATTCTATTAACAAGTAACCCCTATACATTATTAAAACAGTGAACCTACACGCCCAGCGGCCGTGAGTATATTTAAAAAAAATGGACTCCTGGCAGCCGTGATTGTATGCAAAATCAATGGACTCCCAGCGGTCGTTAATTTTATATCAACGGAGAGACTCACTGTTTAATGAAACATTGAAGCACAGCTACATAAGAATTATATTTAATATATGCCATTCAAAAGAAGTATTTAATTATTGTGATTTCATATATTTTCTCGGTCATTCTCACCAGTATAATATTAGTAAACGCAATCCTGGCGGCCGTTAATTTTATATCAACTGAGAGGCTCACGGTTTAATGAAACATTGAAGCACAGCTACATAATAATTATATTTAATATATGCCATTCAAAAGAAGTATTTAATTATTGTGATTTCATATAGTTTCCTGGTCATTCTCACCAGTATAATATTAGTAAACGCAATCATTGTGATTCTTAATTATCTGTTATAATGTAATCAATATAATAACACTATCAAAAATATAGTTTGTCTATATAGTCGGATAACATCATTGTGTATTTTAATTTGATATAATAATAACATACACCTACTTTCTATGTTAGTAAGATAAAATACGAATGAGGAATAACAATATAAAACTTACAATCTATTCAAATAAATCTGTTAATTTATATCAATTTAATTTTATAGAATCAAAATTCTCACAGTATTTACTATGATATTATTGACATGTGTTTCATATAAACTGATATAATTTTCAATTTCCACAGTGAAATCAGTCGCATGACATGATATTACGTACACCTCGGAAAATATACACGCAAAAAACATAACTAGTATGCTTAGCACTACAGTGCAGCAGTGATAAGAAGAAACAGTGAAACATGATTTCTATTTTGCCGAATAAGCTATATTATATTTATGTTAAACAGAAAATTACATGTTGTTTAAAAAAGGTTTATCAAATGACATATGGAATGCAAATAGTTGGTATAGTCAAATTCACTTTACTTTATTAGAATTTTAAAAGACATTTAAATTGTAAAATTAATGACCAAGATAAATGATCTAAAATAAATAAAACCATATTTCGCTCATGTAGACATACTCTAATATGTGTGCAACGTTACATTTACTACCGTAGGATTAAATTAGTAAGTATCAATTGTAGTACATATACCACAAAATCAATATATAATAAATTATATATATTATGGTTACAATTTTTTACATGATTTACAAATAAAAACCGATCTTATGGGAGCTTTCTTGATTCCAACACAGTGAAAGTGGAACCACAAAAGACAAGCTTCACAGCCAATTGAACGCACAGCCTTCAATGACCCTGAGCACTTTCCGCAACACCAGTTGACATCTGTGTTTTGAATACGATGTAAAAGCTTGTCAACATTAATATATGATTTTAACAAACCAATGGAGGAAATAACGGCTTCGTCAAAAAATTGCACAGGTATTTTTTTTGGAATGACATAGCGAGTGCCATATGAATGCTCAGAATTTCCGAACAGCCACTTCTTCATCATTTCTTTCTTTTCCATTATCGTCTTGGAGGCAAACGATAAGGCTTTCTTCTTAGGTAAACCAATTACAGTGGAGTCGGCCCCTTTTGGTCGTCCACAACATTTGACTGAAGTTGGAAAAGTCAGTTGTTGCAAAGCAGATGACTGGGGCAGGTCTGGATGGTCACCGCGCACCCGCTGAGAAGACGATGCCTGGGACAGGTCTGGAGGGGAACCGCGCACCTGTAGAGACGGCGACAGGACTGGAGGGGAACCACGCACCTGTAGAGACGGAGACAGGTCTGGATGGGCACCACGCACCTGCAGTGGGCCAGAGGGTGGACAAAGGTTTAAAAAAACTCATTGATTTATAAATAAATGACAATACAATATACAAGAATTATAAGAAAATAACGATAATTTTAATAATCAAAGTTATCTATGTTTTTTTAAATATAAAAAGTAATCAATGGTTCATAATTCTAATCAAATGAAGTAAAATACAATTAGAAGGTTTGATATTTATAGAAATTTTCTAGGCATAAGTACTATTTTTATTTTCCCACCTGTGGAGAAGAGGATGCCTGGGAGAGGTCTGAATGGGAACCGCGCACCTGTTGAGACGGCAACAAGACTGACTGGGCAAGGTGCCCCTGTTGGGTTGGCGGCAGGGGACACACGATGTTTACCTCTACCCCCTTCTTCCAGCATTCTACAATGGAATTCAACTGTTCGAATCTGTGGTGATACATTTTCGTGCCACATTGTGACATAAGCTGCTGAATTTTTAATGTTACTTTCCCTGTCTCTCGAAATTTAAAATGACTGGAAAGAACTGATTTTCTGGAGGGAGTAGGCACATTGGTCACCATGACATCTGAAGATGTAGGTAAAGGTGTTGCAGACGATTCATGCCAAACATCCATGCGCCACCGGGCAGGTACAGCTTCAGCTGGAAAAATAAACTTTCCTTCCTGCTTACAGACTTCCATGATGTGTCAACAAGGAAGATTGGTGGTTGTAAAAAAGGAACACTCGCAGAAGGTTGGAGTCACCACCAGTTGACCTTCATGTGATTTACAAATGCCGTTGGTCACAGTAGTCTTGCTATGAGATTGAGTCTCAACCAGAGAATATGCATAAGGTGTCAAAATGGAAAAAAGCAGTGAAAGTTCGGAGTCAGGAAGTGGTTGTTTTACAGGCAACCGAATCTGGGATTCTCGTATGTTGTGAGTTGCTTCGTGGTGATGAGACCGTAAAAACGTCACAAGATTTTCAGCGAACGAAACGATTTCACTGTTCTTCTTTGTGACACTTTTCACTTTCTGATGGAGGCTTTCAATCCGTTGGGTACCAGTTATACCAAGATTGAAGCTTTTATTCTTCAAGCATGGCACCCACAGCTCCTTGCAACTATGCCAATTTGGATTAAAATAATCTAGAAACTGGGGTACCTCGAGCTCTAAAAGTGCGTTGTATGCCTCATCGTAGTGCAATGGGTTCTTGGCTGAAATCATTTTGGTTAACAACTCCAAAATACTTGTTTTAACAGACGAAGTAATGCCCAATTTCGACTCAGTTACCTCTCTGCGAAAAGTACGCAATGCATGAAAAAGACACAAGTTAACTGTAGCACTTGGGAAAATTGGCCGAAATACATTAATAGAGACATATCTTTGTCAACAATTAGCGATTTGACTTCAGAGCATACAGGATTCAAAGATTGAAAACTCTTCATAACGGAAGCTAGTGTGTCTGCTTCTTCATTGATGGTCAGAAAGACAGCGATTATATTGCTTGTGCCATTGCCATCGATGATGAGTGGCAAATACAGAGGCATATTTCTGTTATTTACTTTGTACGTGGCATCAAAAATAATTACGTCGCTGTACGTAGCAATCATCTTCTGCATATGCGGCGTTTGGAAGAGAACATACTTTACCACCCCATTTTCATCATTACCGCAGTCAACAATGGAGCCTGGAATTGTTTTGAAAATCTCACAGACTTTTGTTACCTGGTCAGCTGCCTTGTTCTTTTCACGGACATCTGTTCAAATGTTCTGAACGTCTGTTGCAGTTATAACCTTTCCTGTGATGTCCATGAGATGTTCCTTCACCTTCGTTGGATTCGCCCCAAGCTGTAGCAGTAACTTAGCTTTATTCCCCACATCAGCATTGATCTTGCACTGTTGCTGTGTGTGAGCAAACGCTTCTACAACTATCGGGTGGTTGTGTTCTTCTAGGAGTTTGTTTACTACGAGCTTCATACCCGCTGCATTGGTAGTGATACCAATGCGTGCTTGGCAATCCATCTTGTACGATCTGACAGGGAGGGAAGAAATATGTGAAATAGAAAGATCAAGTGAAAACAAAAATACTGGAACAATAATTGTTAGAATCCAACTTAACCCTGTAACGACTGCAAAAAAAAAAATCACATTAACGACTGCGGGGGCCTCTGAGGCTATATATATATATCACCTATACACTATAACATAACACTGTTATTACAAAATTCTTTTTTTTACAATACAATAGATTTTATCACCATTTTTTAGTTTTATGTCATACTATACTACATATTGATCATACAAATACAGTGATAGCATGTAATTCATGTTTTGTTGGCTAGGGCCCCGCGGTATATAGTTAATGTGATTTTTTAAACTTTTCTACATAATTTTTTTTTACTGCAGCAAAACAATTTAAAGTTAGGTAAAATATGTTAAAGTATATTTATGGAGATGTCACTTAATTTCAGACAGATCCAAATTATAATAAAAGCACTGGAGCACTTGTTTCTCTTCAATTATATATTTATTTCATATGATAAACATGTTATAGACAACAATATGTTTTCAAATAAATGTGTTTGTAAGGTTATAATTTTTTTTGTAATAAGAGCATTACTATAAACACTAATTAATGAATATGAATTATTTAAAAAAATGCTAGGTTATATGGTTATAAAAATGAAAATACTGCAATATTATGAGCAATACTATATGCTAATTAATGGGTAGAAATAATTTTAAAATATTTCTTATGGACACAAAACATGTAGAGTAGAGTTACATAATAGCAATATGGACATAGGGAGGAGGGAGGGAAGAAGGAAAGGGAGAGAGAGATAGAGGGGCATAAAGGAAGGGAAGGGGGAGAAAGGTAGGGCGAGAGGGAGGTGGGGGGAAGGGAGGGGGTAGAGAGGATGGAGTAAGTAATTAACACAATCATTTTTAATTTTAGGTTAAACTATATAGAGTAGACTTACTTTTGTTTTGGTCATATTCCAGAGCCTTGTGATGAGTATACTCCGTGGTGTTGACAACCATATTTCAAATATGAATACTTGAGCTTTCCACTGTAAGAAAATCAGAAATAAAACATTACACATATATTATTACCGAAACTAATTTTAATAAAAAAATGAGCATTAGCACAAGGCCTGAAACTAATTTTATTTAGATAAAATAAGCATTAGGAAAAGGCCAGAAACTTTTTTATAATTCTAAATGAGCATTAGCAGGTGGCATGAAACAAATGGTAATTCAAAAAAGAGCATTAGCACGAGGCCTGAAACTAATTATATTTAAAAAAATGAGCATTAGCACAAGGCCCAAAACTTTTATATAGAATTGTAAATGGGCATTAGCAGGAAGTATGAAACAAATTTTAATGAAAAAAAGAGCATTAGCACGAGGCCTGAAACTAATTTAAATTATATTTCAAAAATGAGCATTAGCACAGGGCCTGAAACTTTTTTATGAAATTGTAAATGGGCATTAGCATGAGGTATGAAACAAATTTTAATGAAAAAAGCATTAGCACGAGGCCTGAAACTAATTATATTTAAAAAATGAGCATTAGCACAACTATGTAAGGCCTGAAACTAATTTCTTTTTTTAATGAGCATTGCCATTAGCACAATGTTTGAAACTGTTTTATAATTGTAAATAGGCATTAGCAAGAGGCATGAAACAAATTTTAATTAAAAAAGGAGCATTAGCACGAGGCCTGAAACTAATTATATTTAAAAAAATGAGCATTAGCACAAGACCTGAAACTACATTTGACATTGTCATTGGATTTAAGTCACAATCCCATTTGTTAAGTATATAACCAATGAATGTCATTACTATTAATTTCATATATACAAGTAAATTACAATAAAACTGAAGAATTTATCTTATTAATAATAATATTATAACTATAGCCATAGACAGACTGCGTACTAATGTGGAACTTACCAAAATGATCGTTTAGGTTGTTTCACACGCGCTCTTTCGACAGTCGTGGAATCAAGGACACTGTAGTTTAACTTGGTCTCCTGTTCGTATGCTTTAAGAGCGGCATATAAATCGTCATAGCAATCAAACTCTTGACCAACAGTTAAAAACGACATTTAAATAAATGAGATAGAAACTAAATTTGAAAATTGCGGCAAATTTTCGGAAATATAATAATAAAACTTTTAAGTTTCGAAGAAAATAATTGCACTAGAATATTTATTAAAATTTAATATGTCTTCTTCTTTCAAATTATAAAAACGTATAAAATGTATTTTTAAAATACTCAAAGACGACCTCATTATTTATATACCGTAATGTCATAATATCATAATGTGTATAACTATAAATAAAAGAATAGGAAATGCTTTTATACTTTGAAATTATTCATTACTATTTACTAATGTTTACTCATACTCCTAATAAATAGAGTAAACATTAAGAATTATATTTGATAACACTAGTTCAAACGTAATAATGTTTTAATTAATTAATTTGCCGCCAGGTGTCCAATATTTTAACCTGTAAGAACGGCCCACTGGGAGTCTATTGTTTTTGCATATACTCACGGCCGCCGGGCGTGTAGGTTTGGTGATTACTAATAGCTATGCCTAAGCTAATTAAACTTTAAAGAAGAGTTCAGCTGGCTTCAATATTCTGGAATTAAAAGAAAAAAACAGTATATTTAGTTGTCAGTTATGTTATGCCTATGACAGAGGAACATATTATCTGAATTGGTATATACCTAACATTGTTAATAACAGCATAAGTTATGGAAAATATAAATTGCATCAGATTAAAACAAACAATTTAATAATATATATATTCCATCTTGCCTATGGCTATAAGTATATTGCCTATATTCCATCAGAAAAATAAATACATTTCATATCAATAAGATTAAAGTAATCCTTTGTTTTAGGTATCTATGTAAAATAATTACATAAAATAAAATTTTAAATGCAAGTATATGTTTTTGTAAATAAACCAATGAATAAACTAAATAATGTGTACACAATGCAAAGAAAACTCATCTAGCATCTAGGTATGTGTCCCATAATGCCTATGAAGTCCCTGTCATTAATCAGTACTCTACTTTTACAACTGCCCAGTTACCTTCAACTATGTTTGTGTGAACATTTGGTTCATTACTAAACTTGTTTATTACTTACTTTGTATAGTAGTCTATATTTGGCAAGCCAATTAATTATAAGATCAACATTGGTAGTTAATTGATATAAATCATGTAATTTAACATGTTTACCAACCAATGCCCATATTAATAATCCAATATACCCTCAGGATAATATTTACCAGTGCTGCTGCGGGCTGCAATTAAATCGCATTTGCGATTTTTTCGTTTTTATCTGCGATTTGCAATTTTTTTTTAGTTTTCTGCGATTTTTATATAATATTATAAATACATTTTTTATGTTCATATTTCTGCATTTCAGATAAAATCTTTTCCAGTTGCATTTGAGGTATTACAGTTATTACAGTTATCAGTGAAACGTGTGTATTTAGTTACATCAAACTATAAATTGATTTTATATTTTTTAGTATATTGT
>JAYRBW010015708.1:0-13007 GCA_036023295.1 Invenusta paracnida | reverse complement strand
ATACTATTTTATTCAGCTATGAATTTCGTATTCGCAATTCACATGCAAGTGATTTCTGTTAACTTAGGTTAATGGTTCAGAAATTTCAGATCAATATTTTACAGTACGACTTTTTAATATACAACTATTTAATATGGACTTTTTCATTAACACATTTTCTGTACGACTTTTTGATATTCGACTTTTTAATATACGACTTTTTCATTACGTCTTTTTAATTATGACTTTTCAAGTACGCCTTTTTAATATACGACTTTATTGTACGACTTTTCCAGTACGACTTTCTAATATTTACGACTTTTCACTATGGATCCATATAAAGGTGGCCTCTTTTGGGGGCCTCTTCTAATGAAGGTGGATAAGAAAAACATTGATAAAAATAAAATTCCAGAAACCACTCCACCGATTGGTGATTTTATCTTCTATATTCCACTTGTTTTGTAATTTCATTTATTTTTTGTTGATTAATATTTATGTCATTTTAGAATATCGTTTTATTTTATATTAATTATTTAGTTCCTATTTAATTCAAACTTCATCATTTCTTCTAAATTTACCTTTTTTATATCTTCATTATATCTCATTTTTATTCTATCAGTATCATTCTCGTTTATTGATTATTCTTTTTAATACTTATTTCCGATTATATTGATATATTTAACTGCATATTTAGTTTTCATCATAATATGTATTAAAATGATTTATTTTATAGAAATTGTTTTATTTTTCATTCTAGTTATTGAAAAGATAGCTGGTACCTTAAGTAGTATCTTGTATAGATTCTTCTATATTGTTCTATTTTAAATAAATATAATGAAAATGTAATTGTATAAACATTAATTTGGGATATTTTATGGGATAATATAAGTAATCAAAGTATTAAATATAAACATTCAAAACATTTGACTATATATATGTACTCTATGCATTTGACTGTACACCATTAATTGATATTTTCTTTCTATACATTTATTATAAGTTTCTTATTTTAAATTATTTCACTACTAGCTTCAAATATAGTAGTAGAAAATATGTTTATAGAATATAACATAAAATAATATAAATTACATTTAAATGATTTTAATATTTTCAATATTATCATTTGAACAAATTCACTTACAAGGGCAAAATATCTGTAATTTATACACACATGCCTAATTGTGAAAGAGCACAGTTTTCTATTTTTGTGTACAGGTGAAACGCGAACTAGGAGGAGTACACATGTCATCGTAATGTCTTTGATCAATACTGCTTGATCTGATAAGTAGTATTTAAAGTTATATCCGTATACTATATAATAATCCATTCAATAATTATTTAATTCATCTCAATAATAATGAAGTAAACAAAAATTAAGTGAAATAATTATTATTTTAAGTTGTAATTTATGTATATATATTGCGTTAAGTTATAGAACCTCACTACTTTTGTAAGGGGGCGGTGCAAACCTCCAACACCTCCCTATATATCCGCCCTTACACGTGGTTTAAGCTTTGTTGATTGGGTGACAAACTGCGACTTACAATGTTATCGAAAGAAGTAGGTACATACATACTTCCTTTATTTTCAATATAATTATTATTAAATAAGTATATGTTAGTAGAAGATGATAGTTATCTAACACTACTATGAGTGAATCAATGTTTCCATGTGCCATTTCTCTCTCAAAAGTGCAACGTGAGTAAAATGGGAGAGAAAATGTGAGGCAACGCCGATTATTGGAACAGCTGACTTTGCAATGAGGAAAGAGAGAGAGGAGAGGATAATATATTGGTAGTTGCTGTGCTTGCTTCCTGTCGCGCCAACAGTGAACGGGAGAGTTTGCGAAGAGTGCCAGACAGCTTGGCTAGTTGCCAATTTGAATCCCAACTTGGTTGGAGCGCGTTTCCTAAGCTGACACTTTTAGTCAAGCAACAACCAGTTAAGCGAACGAAGATGTGATGTGACAATTCTGTAGAAAGACGAAGCGAAATTGGCATCAGCTGAAGTTCCAGTAGGTTTTAATTCTCGAATGTCATGAAACTCAATGTATTTGATAGGCAGTGGTGATATGTCTAGACTACAAAAATTTGCCATTGATGGACTCCCTGTTGTTGTTGACCAAGCGAAGCAACTGACCACAAATAGTGCGTTTAACTTGCTAGAAGGTCATCAAGACATAAAAAATTGTCGTTACTGTTTGAAAGACGAGTACTTTGGACTGTCATCTCTTATCGCGCCGTGTGCATGCAAGGGAACACAGAAGTTTGTACATCAGGATTGTCTTGTGGTGAGCTGCCTTTCATATTAATTTTATTTATAATTCTCATAAAAATTGTCTGTCCACTAAAAATTTACAAACATAAAGTTTGAATATCGCCCCCCTTAAACAATTAACTATGTGTGTTCCTTTTTTAGACATTTTTGTGTGCCTTTTTCAATGGCCTTTTTCATAAAATCCTAGATCCACCGGTGAATATATATCACTCTGCTTAATTTCCTGGATTATATTTATCAATAAAATATTATTAATATAATTGTTGAAAAATTTAAACTTTTCCTTAGCCAGCTTACACAAAGATCTATTTTCTTTAGGAAAGTCAAAGAAGGAGACGTAATTTTTGTTCAAATAAAGTTGTAGACCAATGACTTGCAGAGTTATCTATTATTTATGATTTTATACGACACACATGCTTTTGCAATGAACTGCATAACAATTTTCAACATTCATTTAACTATGACTTCTTATTTCACCTGTCGACCTAAAATAAGATAACTTTTATTGTCACAATGAAAGGTAATTCTCTCAAAATAATGAAATGAAAACGTCAGCGGTAAGAAACGTTCGTCCAAAGAGAAAATCTATTGCAATCTCAATGGACACAGAGAATGTTTTATGGAAGTCACGAGGAACTTTCGGAACGTCAACCCCACAATAGCTTTTCGACACCGGAATGTAGTGAGAATTCAAAAGCTGGTTCAAAACACTGCCATCTCGGATTTTCACCAAATCCTCAAATTACACTTAAAAAGGATAGTTATGGCACAGAATATTTGAACAAATATGTTGAGCGTTGTTCCAAAAATAAATATTTTGATCTTAGAAACAGTCGGATAAAACCCCCTATTACTTGATATCTACGAAAACAAGGAGGACAATAGAAAATGTATTATTGAGCTCTACAAGAACTATATTATCCACAGACTAACCAGAATTTAACTATCATGACGGATGCTCAGGTTTTTATTTCACATCCATTTCAAATCCCAGAACCAAATTTTGGTTCAGGGCATGCACCAGTAGGCGCTAATACTATTCGCTAGTGCTCAAATCGTTGAGGTGCCCGTCTGTTATGAGACGTCTGTTATGCCCGTCTGTTAATCGTTGAGATGCCCATCGGGAAAAGGTTAAACTATAAGTCTGGAGGATTAAAAAAGTCTACAAAATCAACTCTGCGGCGAACGGCTAAAACTAGAATTTCCGTTGCAGGAGTAGCGGATCACTGGAAATTGCTGTAAAAAAAGGAAATTTGTCAAATGCTGACAGACCTTAATATATCGAAACAGATAAAGATCAATTACAAGCAAAGTCAACAGCTTTAGGTATATCATGGCTTTGATGTGGAAACAGCAAACGCGAATAACCAGTTCTAACTAACGCAAACAACTTTTTAAGGCCCTTCCTTAATAGTGATTGAAATGTTTAAAAATAATATTTTCTAAAACTGTACAATCTATTTCAATTTTCAATGACACTTGTTTTTCTCATTAGAATTTCTATTGAACGAACGTTTTCTCGTACTTATTTACTGTAGTTGTACATTATTCATGTCATTACTGGGTTATATTTATCACTAGTTAATTCACCGTGAAATAAATACTGAGAATTAACTGTCATTTTTTTTTAATTTTCAACTGAATTTTCTTTTATTGCAGATCTAGCTGATCAGAGTATTGCTGAATAGTTAGTACCGAATCGAAATTATATTATTAAGTACCTATTTAGGATCGAAACTTGAATCACAGAAATTAAAATTTATCTACCAATAGAATTGTTTTTCTTTATTATATGTATAGTCAATAAAAGTGACAAATATTGAAATATCATATAAATGTAATATACGACAATCAATAACCACTTCTTGATTCACAGAAATGGATCACGCAACCAAAGAAGAATAATCCTTCAGATTCTAACTTTGACGTAGAGTTAAACTCATCCGGTCCTGAAAGGAAATCAAGCCCAACTCAACTTAGAACAACTTGTGAGCTCTGTCAGGAAAGCTTCCGTGGCTCGTGGCATCGAAAATTCCAGGTCAGTTGTTAGCAATCAAGCGGACGATGAGTTTTTGATTTATTAAAATTGCATAAGATATTAATGAATAAAAAATAGCATACGAAAATCAGCAAAAATTGTTAATCTAAAATGATTTAAATATTTTTGTCATTTTAGGTTTAGAAAAAATGATCAAAAAAGGATTATTGAAAAAACTAAAACTTCCTAAAATATACCAACAGCTCATTATATATAAATGAATTGAATTATTGATGTTTATTATACACACAATATTTTGAATAAATTATATGCAGCCAAATTTTGAAAAATTGTTTTGAAAAATTTCTATGCTTGAGCCAAGCCACTAATTCCGTGATTATAGACAAGGTATTTATTACTTTTTCTTTTCTAAAATTTGTTTTAAGTATTTAGGAACCTTTTATTTGACTCATTAACGTTTTACTACGAAAAACACATCATTTTGTTAAATATTATATTTATTTTGAAAGACAGCTAATGCCTTCCTAAGTGCTTTCACTGCTCAATGTGAGTGCCATAAAACATTCTGAATCACTTAAATACTTTTCCTCAACCTCATAAGTATATAATTGTGATATAATCGATTAACACCAGTTTTACCATTTCCTTAAATATTTTAGTTATTAAGAAGTTATTTCGGAAATAAGCAGATTTATTTAAGTTCATATTTTTCAGTGTAATTTTTATGACTAAGCCTTCTTTGAAGCCTTCTTTAAACTAAAGTTGTAGAGTGAATCTGTGTCATCTTAAATTAATAATCTCCAAAATAGTCTCAATCAGTGTCATTCAATTCTGAGTGATTTCAAGTTTGGTATTGAGTTAGTGTGTAACAATCAGATGTTAATCAGGTGTTAACTCAACCCGCACTCATGAAAAACTTAAAATTGATTTTAAAATCGAGTATTTAGAAGCATTAATAATAAATAATTTCTTGAAAAATAACAAAATCGATAAAAACTAGTCGACATAATTATATTTCAATAGCGTGATTTTTATAAGCAGTTATCAAAATAAAAATGTAGCTGTTTTAATATATATTTAATGTTTTAATGGAGAAAAATATATAAAATAACTAACTCTTTCCATCTAAATATTTTAATATTTAAAATTAATAGATACCTAGTACCTATATGTAATTAGATACAATAAATATAAAACTAATTAAATTTAACGAAACGATAACCATACTTTTTGTATTAATATTGCAAGTTTGGTTTTTTCGATTGCAGTCTATTGCTATAATAAACAAGTAGGTGAATAACTTATAAATGTTTTGTTTTAGATTTAAAAAATCTACGATGAATTCCATAAATATATGGTGGAAACAAACATAAAAGAGTTCGTTATAACTCATAATGCAAATATATATACTATAAATTCAATGGGTTTTTACGAAAATACTTATCTTTAAATAGGTACTACTTTTAAATATACACAGATTAAATCCATTATCGTTTTGTTTCGGAAAATTTCCTGATGATGATTCAATCCAATTATTTAGTTTTTATTCTCAGATGTATCAATGGCATTTTCCAAATTAGCGCTGCAGATAATCTAACCTATAGATTAGCTAATCCGCAGTGCCAACTTGGTGCTTTTATCAAATATATTGTGCATTTTTTTAATAAAAGCACCAATTTTGGCACACAGGTAGACCAATACTATCTTAATAAAATTTCTATTTTGCACCGCTTAGTCATTAACAATCTCATCGATATCGATGATGCTGTTCAGATATAAATCCTGTTAACTGATTAATTGCGTTACTTCAATAAGTAAAATTTTCAATTAGTAAAAAAATTCAACAAGTTTACCATTTCGCTGTCTAAATTTAAATTCATTAATTTTATTAAGTTGCAGTATAGTGATCGAAGCTATATATAGAGTAAGAATATGTCGAGTTGTCCATGTTTATTTTGTTGAAAGATTAGTGTTTTATTCACTATTCCACACTTTAAAAATTCAAAAAATTCATAAATGTTATTATAAAAATTGTGTAATTCATATTTAAAAAATAATTTAATACTACTTTTGACCGACATCTTACTATCAGTAGTATAAAATTTTAATTGTATGTACATCTTTCATATTGCAGCATACAATTTACACGAGTTAGACTGGGCAACAACTTGGCTATCTTGGTTAAATATTAGTGCTTTATTACAAAAAAATTCACTTATGTAATTTTTCTTTAGGGCTTAGGGCTTTTTCTTTGGGTCTTATTAATTATTAGTCTATGGTTGTGTTATATATGATGCAAACATAGAGCTCGGATTACTAACTATACAAGACAACGATAAAACAATTTCTATTTCTATTGGATGTGAGTTACAATAAATAACTAAACAAATGTAAAATTAGTATGTCATTTATTGAACTATATAATTTAAAATAATAAGGATCAATTTATAAATCAAAAACAACAACTACGATAGTGTATGAATTATAATCGATACCCATATATCAGCGTGTATAAATCTTCCACTTTTATTGACAATATGCAAATTGATTGAAATCTGTGGCATAAATACATTATAAATCCTCGTGCACGAACTCAAATTATTGGTATGATTCCTATATATACCAGATTCTGACTAATTTATTTATACACGTTTAGAATTATGCCAAAAGGAAATCATAAATAAGCCTTTAAATATTAATCAGGAATCAATAAAAGTCATTACAGAAGATTATAATTATACGATGTATAGACAGAAACTGCAAATAAAGAGTCATTATAACCATAGAGTAGGCCAAGCAACTTACTCTATGATTATAACACTTCTAGAATAAACAGACTCCGTTATGATTAATAAATTAGATATTTAATTTAGGCTTTTTGTCTTTAATAATATAATATTGATAGAATTGATACTATTTAATACTAGGTACTCTGGTATTTAATGTAAAGCGCTTCTCTATATTTATATTTTCAAGGTCATGAATATAAATTTATTCAGAATTTTAAATTGATCCAAGCAGAAGTTTTTACCATGGAGTATTTTAAGGAAAATGTTTTTTTCATAGAGTAATCATTACTAATCATTACTCTATGGTATTTTTACTCTATATGGTTATTACAACAAGGATTTAAAAATAAATTAAATCACCTTTATAAACAGATAGAATGAGTTACTATGGGATCTCCTTTGCTTGGGCCCTTATCTACCAATTCATTTGACTCACATTTTAAATATATATAAACGGTGCTTAATGTTTACAACTCTGTGAAACCTTTTATCTTTCGTTATATCGATGACATTCTATTTATTTTCTGAAAACGATTCTGATATTCTTATTATTTCCTATAAATAGGATTTTCTTCTCTAATATATATATTTCAGAAAATTCGAAAACATTTTTATTTATTTAATCAAAATGCATTATTCAAAGCGTTCATAATAGATTGAAAAATACTTCTTTCGATATCAAAATATCGTTTATCAATTTGACTATTTGGTGGATCCAGACCTTACTTATAATAAGTAAAAACCCATAGGTAAAACCAAACGACATTTAGTCACAAGATTACCGAAACACAAAAATATGGAATTAAAGTCCGCCATTATAACTCCTTAATATGTAACAGTTGATGTAATAACTTCTCTTTGGATCAATTTAAAAGGCTGAATAAATCTATCCATGACCATGACCATGAAATAGTGAAGCCCCATCAGTGCCGTAACTAGCATGAGGCATTTGAGGCACATGCCTCCAATGCCCCACCTTCAAAATTATTTGGTATAATTTGAAAACATGGGTATTTAAAAAATACACAATAAAATGGTGCCATTTTCAAATGATGCCTCCACCCTTTGAAAATCCTGGTTACGGCACTGCCCATACACATACAATAAACCTAAATTAAACTCTCAATTGGATCATGGTAGTAATATATTTCTTTCAGATCTGTTCTGATGATATCTTTCAGTTTGTAGTTTCTGTCCTATTGTATCCTGTAATTATAACCCATATGTAGTGACTTCTATTGATTCCTGTTTAACATTTATTGTGATGTATTTCATCTGCCATTTGATGACAAGCCTATAAATGTACTAAAAGAATAGTTTTAACTGTACATTTAAGTATAGTCTCTTTAAGTATTGATAAAATTTATTATCATTTTAATAAATGTAGTAGCACACATATAATAATAAAAAATAAAATAATTTCTATTCTTTTATCAAATTTAGTCAATTTTCATTCGCTAAATCTATACGTCTGGTTAAATGTATTCTTATATATTTTTATATGTTGATGTATTTGTAATTAATAACAATTCGCATTCCCTAACATTAAATACCTCCTTATTTCAGCCCAGGCTAGCATGGAAACAAAAAGTACCACCCTGTCTCCAAGTCTTCATAGTATTTTTGTGCACTTTCAATCTCCTCTGCTTCATCCTCTCGGTTGTTCGGTTAGCATGTTACCATAAAAACGAAGCTGGTGGTCAGATGCCTATAATTCAGATGGAGACGCTTACAGATTGGCTGGATATTGTTCTCTTCCTCACCGTTTTTGGTGGAATGATTGTGCTCACACTAATCAATAGATTTTCCTTGATAAAGCTGACGGTATGGCAGTGGATCTGGCGGTTCCATGGCGTGCAGAAGAGTATGGTGATACATGTTTAATATGGACTTTATATTTATAGTTATAAAGTAGAATAGAGACGACACCCAGATGTTGATTTACCTAACTTTATTCGCAAGGAAATGAAGGAATGACTGAATTATTATGTAATTATTTAGTATTTTAATCAACATGTTCACTTATTTATTTATGAAGAGGTCAATTTACAGATCGCTTATACTTGGTTCTTTACAATAATCCAGTCATACTTATTTTCTGTGTCGCCTCTTTTCTAATTATAACTCACCGTTTGGAGCATTCACTCACAAAACTGTTCGAACATTCAATATAGCTAACATGAACACTTGACTAAAGATATTTCACAAATGGCTGTCAAAACCATATTTTTATACAATTAATGTCTACATACCTACACACAGAAATTTAAAAACTTTCTTTTAAATTAATATACCCGTTACTTTGTCAGGTAGTTTTTTCACATGATCATTAATCAATTTTCGTTTACTCAAGATATTTTCTTATTTTATATTAGTGATAGTTGTTTCATTTATACTGAATTATTCTGTGAAACATACGTATGTTTGTATATAAATAATTATCACGTTTATTATTAAATATTATTATCTGTTATCATTTTTTGTTGTTGAGAAAACAAAGAATATATCAACGATTTCCCGTGTATTCCGTCGTATTGAATTTGTGCGAATTTTTGTGAAGATTGCTATAGTATCTGTGATAGGGTGGTTTTATAGAAATTAATCAATAATATTTTACATATAACTTACGTATAATAAAATTGCTTCAATATAGAAATTTGCTCAAAAAATTAATTTAATACTACTTTTTTTACAGCCATTTACATAAAATTATGAATTAAAACTACGTTCTATTGATGAAAATTTACAACGTAATGTATATGATATGAAATAAGAGTTAAAACTATGCTTAATTATTCTAGTACATAATAGTACATTATTCAACGAGTGATCAGCGCTTCGTTTTTTGACAAGAGTTATTTTTTACAGCGCGCCAGCGTGAGTGATATACGAAAAATCAAGAGTGGTGAAAAACTTAGCTGATCACGAGTTAGAGTAACTTTTTGCCACGAAAAATTTGCTTTCGTTTATAATAAATTAGAGTTTTTCTTTGACAGTAAGAAAAAAGTTATGATATTTCATAGTCTGCAGATTTGAATTTCACTTACTGTGCATTCTATACTGAACAAAGGGGTATAATCAATTTAATTTAAAAATATTAATGCTGAAGCATTTAAAGTAAGCTATAATATTAGACAGCCAATATTTAAACGATGTCGATTTTTTGTTTTATAATACTGCGATGACGAAAAATATTGTCAATGCTTTTGATTTTGACTTTAACGCAATCCAAAATTTTAATATGGATGTCACTGTGGACATAGCTGACCAACCACCGAATCCGGACGTAAGTAAAAAGGGAATGCCGAGATTAGCGATGCTTACACGAAAGAACTGTCTGCTATATTAAGTCATCAAAGGTGTACGACAAATGGTACAGACGTTATGTTAAATACGCGGAAGAAAGACAAATAAAAGAAAACGAGGTAACGACACTCTTAAAGTGGATGTGTTTTCTGAAAGACACTGAAAAATATCAGGCAAGCACTATTATTTGTGCAGCATCGTGTGTTAATCCAAGGCTTAAATTAAACACTCAAAAGAATCTTATGCAACATCTTCTCGTTAAAGACCTTATAAAGAAAATACAGAAAGAGCACACACCAAAACAGGCACCGGCTTTCACTCACGAAGACATCGATAAATTTGTGATACATGCTCCAGTCAATTGAAAACCAAACAATGAAAATTGTGGTATTAATCAGCATCCATGGGGCGTTACGAATTTCAGAAACAACGAATTTGGAAGGGGATTACGTTACGTTTTTACTGAATGGCTCAGTCAGTATGCATATAAAAACTTTGAAAACGGATCCTGCAGGGAAAGGACTTAATTTTGTGATAACACCTAATTCCAATCCAAAGCTATACTGCGTAACACTAGTACAGAATTATCTTAATTTACCAACCTTCAAACATGGCAACAGTTGCACCGTTTGATCAGAAAAGTTACAGAAAGCGGGAAGAAAACCAAATCCTCAGTTGGAATCAATAAAATGGACGCTATTATGCTATACCAAAAGCCATAGCAGAATTTTTAGGTTATGAAAACGCAAAGGACTTTACAGGCCACACGTTCAGAAGAACCTCTGCAACGAACCTATCCGAATAGGGCATTGGTTTAGTTGAACTCAAACAGTGCACAGAAGGTAGCGGAGTAGTGCTGTTGCGGAACGCTACGTAAACAATACAGTTAAACAAAAACAAGCAACCTCATCCAGAATTTGCAGTCAACTTCATCTTCCACTTCCGTTCTAAAGAACAACAACAAAAACATGTTCAACAATTGTTCATTCCCTAATTGTACGATTAATATTTTAAAATAATAAGTGGTTTTATTTCAAATGTGTTAAGACTAAATTGTTACAATTTTATTAACTGTTTAATAAATATGTTTATGTGAAACAATCAATCAGCAGCAGTGATTTCTTCTTTTCCATATCGTCATTTTACATTCAAAAACAGTGAGTGAAAATAGTTTCACTCACGCTGCAGCGTTTTCACTCACTTTTATACAAGCTCACTTACATATTTTACTATAATGATGTTTCCTTTGATGCAAAACATGGCTGAAGTACATTATGGCGGTAATGATGCTTCTAGTCAGTCAGCTTACAGTACAGACAATGAAAGCATTAGTTCCGATTCGGATGATGGTGTGGATTTGCCACCAGACTGGAAAAATATCACGCTGGAGACAGACCATTCAGCGCGGCCAATGGAGTTTACCGGAATACCTACCTGGATTACATCCAGATATAGATAAAATTCATACTTCTGCAGAGTATGCTGATTTGTTCTTCACCAATGAGCTCTTTGACTTTGTAGTTAACTGCACAAATAATCGAGCTGAACTGTTTGTTCAAGAGGGTGAATTTCTATCGCATTCCTGGGTTAGAGAATGGAGGTCAATTTCCAGGAAGGATATGAGGAAGTTCCTAGGATACGTCATTCTAATGGGGATAATGAAAAAGCCTCTTCTTGGGCAGTACTGGAGTACTGAAAATCTTCTCTCAACCTAATTTTTCTCAAGTTCTGGATTATCACGTGATAAATTTCTCAATATTCTGAAGTTTTTAAAGTTTGTGGATTGCAATGACTTGCAGGTTGAAGGCACCGCATATCCAGAATTCGACCATTTTGCAATTTGGTACATCGGATCTGTCAGGAAATTTTCCGACCCGAGAAAGAAGTGTTTGTTGATGAAGTGTTACTTCTGTACAAGGGTAATTTGTACTGGAAACAGCACATAAAGTCTATGAGAGCATGATTGAGTTGGAATGAAGCTCTTTGCCTTGTGTGACACTACAATGGATACACATGGAATTTTTCAATTTAGACTGGTCAACAGTTCTACGCACTTTATGTACCAGGAGCCAATGACTTATCCATATTTGAAAAAGGTGGTCATAGATATGTTGGGAAACTTGGTTGGTGAAGACTACAATGTACTTGGCGACAACTGGTTCATGTCCCCACGTTTGAATTTCTTTCTAAGCGGTGCCTTGTCTGCTTCAGACGGGGAGTGAGGAAGAATGTCCGCAGGCACTGCATGGATTGCCCTGAACATCCTGGATTCTATCCTGGGGAATGCTTCAATGAATTTCATACCTAACTTGAGAAACTTGTAATTGCTATGAAATGCCTACTACTCCTATTACTGCATATTCATGAAGAAATTATCTTGTTTTGATTTGATTTACCATATATTACACATGTACCTACTACAAAGTATACGCCATAGAGTAATTATATACAGAGATTTCACTCGTATTAATTCTGTAACAGTTCAATACTACTATGTTGATACCTGAAAGCTTTTGCAAAATAATGTTTTTTAAACTGACAGCAGTTAAACAGATTATGTTGTACAAAAGTTTTAGGCATATATAGGCAATAAATTACAATTTACAAACAACTTACGTATGTTAAAATTGTTGGAAAATATATATTTGATCTTAAAA
>JAYRBW010015697.1:0-13008 GCA_036023295.1 Invenusta paracnida | reverse complement strand
AATGAATTTATATCTTTTAAAATTGTCTGTAGCTAACCAGCTTTTTGCCATTTTTGGCGATAAAAAATATAATATACCATTTAATTGGAACCCATATTAAAAAAATATGTTTCATCAAACTGGCCAATTTGGTGTCGGTTATATTTGTAATTTTGATTGATTTTTCTCTCCATCTATAGAAATTCAAAATCCGCATAGAAGATCCTCCACAACGTAAACATATGGTCTTCCTTGGAGGTGCCGTCCTCGCCAACATAATGAAAGATCGAGACAATTTTTGGATGACGAAAAGGGATTACGAGGAAATTGGCCTCAAAGTTCTCGACAAGATGGGCGGTGGCACTGCATAATCGTGCATCAATTATTCTTTCTACTACTCTATTCCCATTGGCTGACATACAGTCAATCAATAATACCTAAATCGATCTTTCTGAGATCAGTGTTGGGATCGATATCGAGACAGATTAACTTACTAACTACCAGCTGCTCATCTTGTTTATAATATCAGCGTTCTGCTTCTATTGCCTGGCCGATTGCTAACTATATTGCTAGGACTCCCAATAATTACGTTTCCGCCGAGAAATACACATTTCATAATATTTTTTCTTTGACTAGTTATATATTTCAATGAAATTAATTAATAAAGACTTGTTGATTTAACCGCGCCATCCAAAATATTGAAACTACAATATGACATTCTCATTCAAGTTATTACAATGAACTTAAAATTGGTAAAATAAAAAATACTATTTTTGACTGGATATGTTGTTAAAATGTTCACCGTATTTCTAATGTTGATTAAAAACTATATATTTCCCTTCTTTGACTTTCTTCCTTCCAAAAGTGATAACAAATTGGACATTTGCGTACGTACCCCACACCTCCCTTTTTTGTATGATTGAAGCATTCAGTATCTAGGGACGCGTTGTTGCTACGTAATGCTTCTTAGCTCTGACCTACTCGCTACATTCTCACGGATTACAGCACAGATATTTAAAAACACCGAATATCCTAAATAAGGGTTCTGTTGTGTGTGTCCCTATAGTATAATTGTATGTACCTATGTACTACTGTACTACTAACTGTGTATAATTAACTATAAGTTTGCAGACAGTTGGTGGTATTTTACCTTGTAGTAAAATACTTATTGGCGTGACTATTTTTGACGTCCTATCCGTATTTTCTTGATTTTTTGTATAAAACGACAACACATAACTTCGGAGACATTCATACATTGGCCACGCGATATAGTCAAGTACATAATTTATAATATTCTGTCCATTTACCCCTTTTTTCACTATGCTGATAATGAATTACTTCTGTTATATTTACATAATTAAATAGTTTTTACATTTAGTTACTCATAAGTTGTAGTATATTGCATCTCTCGTCTTGATTACCAGCCTAGAGCCAATTAATTAATTATTTAAATTATTTCGCAAGCTCTGCTTCTCATTGTTTGTCGAACTTTCTATTAATGATAACTTGTCAATTGTGTGCCAAACCATTCCTATTCCTCAATTCTAGCTTGCTCGCTCCAATGCATCCATCAAAATACACTATCTTTTATACTGAATAATTATAACAGCCTCTTCTTTTTGTTTTTATACTGGGATAAATAGTTAGGTCGATATTAGAATATACAAAAGTACTAAGCTGATACATGTAAGAAATACTTCATCCTAATGTATACGCATTCAATTGGTAAATTATAAATATCATTTAGTTAATATAATATCTAATTATAATAATACATACCAATGTTAAAAATGATAAATGTATACTTTTGACATATTAATATATACATTATTAATGATAATAATAATATCGTTAAAAATTATAATTTAAACCAATGACTTACAGTAATTATTACTTTGTACTCCTTAGTTCTAAAATGCTAGCATATCTCAATCTGATAAATAAAGGACAAAAGCATTTATAAAACTGATCTAAAAATACTGAGATATATATTACTTAGTTTCAAATTTATTTGAAAGTTATTTCCTGTAAAATCATTTTTATTTCGGCGGTTGTATTTTGTTTCTAATTAACATAATATAAAGTATAATAAAGCACGTGTCAGTATCAAAGGTATAGAATGGAAAACATTTTGATGGGAATATTTTGTGTACAAGTTACTAATAATAAGTCTTCATTTATATTTCTAAAATAAATATTTCAATTTATAAAAATGCATTCGTTCTGAAAAATTATACAAATATTTACTGGAATGGTAACCTATTTTATGTAATGGAACAGCGAATGCTGTTCACTATGATAAATACAATAGGTTTAAGTAATTAATGTCATATACCTATAGGAGAAAGTAACGTTTAATGTAATAATTAATATTTATTATGAATTATTAAACACAGACCATATTATATTAGTACATTTTTTGTTCTATTTATTGTATAATATTGTTTATATGACTGTTTTTACCTAGATAATATTCGACACGGAAACTACAACTAAACATTTTCATAGATAATCAAATTCATGACCAGCTCAAGATATTCCAAATATAAACTCAAATGAGAACCTCTAATAACGTACAGTCCAGGTTGACCAACTTGAGATTTATGGACTGCCACACAAACTGTATGCGGAGTATTAAGTCTGATGGTTTAATCATCAACTTGAATGCATCGTGTCCACATGAATTTTCTAAAAGGAAAAAGATAAATAATGTAAAAGGGACATTAAAAAATTATAATATTACATAGATGAATAGGTAATAAATCCACGACTCGCAAATCCTACTTATCCACACCATCACTCTGTGTATATTTAAAAAGATATATAGTTGTCTAATTTTATTAATATCTTGTATCACTTCTTATCCTGAATACCTACTCCAAAAACTAACCTATATATCTATTTGTTGCGTAATTAATTCTAGCTACTACCCGGCCTTGTTACATAATCAATCCTAGTTCTAAATCCTTAATAATAATTCGTAATTCTTCTTGGCTTGAGTGTTCCATTTTTATTATTTTCATTAATGTATTTTTGGCATTTTTATACCCATCAAGACTTCCCGTACGGCAATTAATATTTTATTGTTATGTGAAATCACTATATACATACATTAAAATATGCCACGTTCTTTATCTTCACTGTTCTACGAATAATACTACATTTCATGTGGAACCATTATACTTTAAGAAAAATTGTTTTGCTTAATATAAAGGTATAATTATGAAATGCCTCAAATCGATTCATTTTGTACATTCTAGTAGATGCATTTTAATATATATAATTTTGATTTATAACTTATATGTTTTACTCGAAGTCAAAATTCCGGTATCTCATTCTTTATTACTTGCATGAGAAATATAGTTTATGCATTATTTATAGGTACTACAATATTCAGAGAAGCAGTGAGGTAATAAAAAAGGTAACATGAGCTTATATAAAAAGTTAATCTGTAATATAAGTTCCTGTATCGATAGTATACATATCATTCACCATGCTTGGTTGGGTGTTTTCTTTTTTCCATATATATATATATTCTTTTTTTCAAGAGAGTATAGAAATACATATATATTTATGCCACACATTTTGGTAGCAGTCATAAAGAAATTTATTCTACAATATGTATGTATATATGCATATTTGCTAAGCAACCATCGTATTTTATAAGATGTATAGCATGAAATTTACTCTATAGAACATAGAAAAAGTATATAAATCACAATTTCATTAAAAAATATGCAATGCAATTTCTTTGGTGTTAAAAATGATTACAAATTGTTGTCATAATTGGATATATTGTTTAAATTGATCTAAATTAGAAATTATAAACTGTATCAAAACTCAATATTGTGAACTTATCATGGAAATCTGGATTGACAATCAGCTTCTGTTACAAACCAACCTCGTCAGGGCTTTCATAATAATAGTTGGATCATATTTAGTCTAGGCGGGTCACTAGGTAAGATTGTGTCATCAGGATAATTTGCTCTCTCAATATATTTCTCTCAGTGTACATAGATATAATTCAATATTTGCTAATATTTTTATATGCAAATTATAAAGTCTACATTTACTTATATAACCTGCATAACGAAAATAGAATGTATGCATATGATAAGATGGTGTACCTGTCTGAACTAAAAGTATGTATTAAGTACTTCTAATACGTATGCATTACATTTTTAGTTCATTAAGAGAGATATATAGTTCCTTCATTTACATAGAATTATTTCGTTATATAAATAAAATATAGAAATTTGTAATTAAGTATGGCTATTTATAGTATAGAAATAAATTGATCAAAGTAATAACTCTCCGATTTACGTTTTTATGATATGAAGTTACATATTACTATTTTTATTGTAGGGGATACACGTATTCATCGGTTTATTTAGATATATATTTATAAAGAATGTATTTTAATTATGCTTTAGTTAACAAAAGTATCAAATACAAAGTAAAATAAAATATATTTAGATATTCAATATTTTAATTTAATATTTTATTTTTGTACACTATATAAGGAAACTTGTATTGTAATTCATATTATTTCGTCATGAAAAGCATTGAAATTCGTTGAATTTGCAAAACATTTATTATAGATAGAAAATTAAAACCTGACACATACTATCAAGGCCGTAGCTAACATATTTTGTGAGGGGGGGGGGGCAGTTTCTACTTGGGGAGCCCAAAAATATATATAAATTCTTATCAATGGCATATGAAGAAATCAGACCGTGTTAAATGGATATAATTGTCGGTTAATATATATATACAATAATAATTTTTCATGTTTGCAAATAAATATACATCAATATACAATATTTACAGAGCAAAATAAACATACAACATAAACTATGCAAAACTTTCGCAAACACTAAAGTAACTAAATCATAAGACTGCAGATAAAAACTGCCCCCAATTCGTCTTCAACTTAGTTGTATACATCCATTGGTTTGGGAATATAATGTGTTTTTCCACGGAGGAGCAGCATTGCCAGGCCACTGAGTCGATCCTCGGTCATAGAAGACCGTGTCCACAGTTTCAAACGACGCAGAGCGGAAAAGGAGCTTTTGCAAGATACACTTCCAACAGGAATTGTGAGGAATATGGTGAGTATCATGGCAGAAGTTGAATGGCAGGAAAACTTTACTGATCACATTCAAGTAATGCAGCATTGGCTGTGTCTGGCTTCTTTTGAACTGGTACAGTAGCAAACATTTTGGACGCTATACAAAGATTCTGCTCTAAAAAGGACCGCAAGAATTGGGCTAATCTTATTTCTTCATTCTACTAAACCTATGAATTATCTTCGATGTACCCAACTTCTTACACTAGCTATAGATGACTCATAATGTATGTGCACACAGTGGAACAAGAAGATTACCGTTGTATTTATTATTTGCTTGGCATCAAATAGCCCAAGGGTGTGTTAATAAGGTTATAATAAAATCTACATCTATAAATAGTAACAACAATAAATTATTGTATTTAGGGCACTGTCAGTGATTTATAGGGGTGTACTTTTTATTGCATTTTTAGCATAATCATAAAAAAGTTTATTTATTAAAATGTGGAGTATTACTTGCTTAGGGTTGTTTTATTATAGTAATACTTTACATTTCTGTTGCCTCTGGGGACCTGCATTTCTGTTGTCGATAGGGCCCTTGCATTTGTTGCCGATGGGCCCCTGCCCTGCATTCCTGTTGTCGATAGGGCCCTTGCATTTCTGTTGCCGCTGGGGCCCTGCATTTCTTTTCTATACAATTGGGCTCCTCGAATTCATATTTAATGGAAGGCTTAGCGTAGTCATGTTATCCAGAGAAAACTGTAGATATAAGTCACAAATATGAGTTTGTAAAATCTGACATAATGGACCAAAAACATTTATATAGGTAGGGTCCTCCCTAAGCATTAAAGGGGGGAGGGGCTATTCTTAAAATTCCAGGGGCAATTGCAACTGCCCCCTCCCCCCTTGCTTGCCTGCCTGCCTCTATGCTAGCTACGGCCCTCTGACTATCTGTAAGAAGTTTAAACGCCAAAATAAAATAAAAATGCATTCTGTAATAAAATAACACTATATGCTAGAATGTAATTTAGCTTCTTCAATAAATATCAAATTATCATCAAAAAGCAGCAGCTGCTTTTCTTAATTTGCGGAGGAAAAATTTAGAGTAATATTACTAAACGGTATTTAAATATTTTATCAGCATTTGTTGCATTACATTATAGATTTATTGATGTGAAGGGATCTTCTTCGGAATTTTGATCATATTGTGCTAAAAATATAATTGTATTTGACTTTTACAACACAATACATTTAAATGAAATATTATTTGGTAAATAATTGGTTATATGAATTTTGAATTTCAATCGTTACAATAATATGCAGGTATGTATAACTTACCAATAACTTGTAAATAAACATTAAGTTTAGTGATGAGGAGCATATTATTAGATAGGTAGTGAGATTATATTTGAAAAATGTTGGTTGTTATATCTGCTTTTGAAAAGTAATTTATATTCTTGTGTACATAAACTTGATGGAAGCAGAAAATAATTACTTAGGTATAGACGTATACATGGATATATATTTTTTATTTTAATGTTTTCATTAATTAATGGTTAGATATATAGTTTTAACATATAAAACGTGTACAGTTATTATAATATTATTTTAATGAATAATAATTATATTAATTATATTAAATATGTTGGTCTTTTATTATTTTATAAATTATGTACATTGATCGACTTAATAAAAAAAACCAGTAAATGAACAGATATGCAAAAGCTATGTATGACAATGAAATTTACAATATTAAGAAAGTTATATTGGACATTGTACTTTTATTACAACAATTTAAAAAATCTCAACTAAGCATAGTGAAATTGATTTGGAAAATTATTAAATTGAAAGAAATTTATATGTCATAATTTCATATTGCAATCAATCTGCAATTAATTGATCATAAAAATATATTTTTGTAGTATTTTTTATTGTAATTAATGAAGATAAAGTTATTTATTGAAAAGTTGTTACTTAAAAAGTTCAATTAAAGACAATGATTTTAATGTGTGTGTACCTTAATAGATGGAAGAATATGTTTGTAAGCAACATTTCCCTATTGAAACAAATTAAGAAATGATTGAATTTTGGTATAATTATTATATCTATATGGCTTGAACCCAATGCAGACTCACTAATAATGGTAATATTTAAATTTAAAAATTTAAATTCTGCAAAAACGGTAGGTAAGCTTTTAATAAAACATATCTTTCAAAATTCGCTGGATATGTTAAGGACAGTTTTATTATAACTACGGTACCCATCTCGTGACAGATAGGTACCCATTAATCTCTTTATTATAATATACAGAACACAGAGCCACATTTATTTCAAACAGATAAATATACACGCATACGGAATATATTATTTAAAAAACCAAAGTTGCCTTCAGGTGAAAGAAAACGTCCCCACATCCATAGTTAATCTTGCAGTTTGCTCCAACTTATAATATCAGAAGATATAGATGCACGATTTAAGATGTAGCATTTACGAAACTGAGTTTCTGTGTGCTTCTAGTATACATATTGATCTATCAAGCTGGTCACAAAAAAACGCCATAATATTAACACACGTGCAATTTTTTTGTATTATGTCTAACTGCCGCATAAATACATACATATACACATATATCTTCTAACCAAGTTGATGACAACAAAGTCAAGTTATAAGGATCCACTGAATTACGGAGACCGATCCGGGTTCTGTTTGCTTACTTGACTTACTAGTTTATGTCAACAAGCGACGGGAAAATGGGTAAACAGATCACCGATTCCCTTTCGCTCAATTTTGTTACCATGTAATATAGTTTTCGAAGAGAATGAATTAGGGGAGGAGAGAGGCGGAGGATTTTCTTAAGAGAAGAGAGAAGGTGGATCTGACAAATTGGACAATGTGTGACTACAATTATATGCATATTGTGTTATATGCCTATATAGTTAGAACTGGTTATTATATTGATATTTAATTAAGAAATTAATTCATCGTAAAGCTAAATATTTGTTCTTCTTTAATGGGATATAGAGTTCTGTACAATTTCGGTAAAACAGGAAATAGAATGTACGCATGTATATTATATCTGCACAAAGATTTTCTGATTCCAACGTTGAAATCAATTTTGAAATCATTCAAATTAATCGTCGTAAACAGTTTGTTAAACAAAAAAAGTAAAATTAAATGAACGTTTTCAAAATTTGCAGAGCCAATTATTATATAAACATTAATAGGACATTTTAATAACATTTACATGAAATAATTACATAATGACGTATAATATTTTTTTGCATTTAGTATATAAGCTTAGGAATATTTTGACTTCGAAAGCCTCACCCATTCATTAAAAACTTTACAACTTTTATTTACTTCATTTTTCGTCTGATTTGTACATCATCTCAGAAATAAAGGGCAAATAAAGGAACTACTTGTCCAATGAAATCCTTTCTAATGTCAGCCTCCACTGCAGAGGTATAAAACATCTCATTCCCATCCCAATTAAATATAATTTCAATTTCCCAAAGTTGTCTCTCTGCGAAACGACAAAACGCAAACTGGGTTTGCTACAGATAAAATACTAAATAGAGAGTTTTCACTACAATTACAATGAATTTGAGTACAAGGACAAATATTTCCAGTGCCGATGGCGGTTTCTCCGCTACTGACTGTCACGTTTGTCGCGAAATTATTGACCCTTATATCGTACCCCTGATTTCGATTTTGGGAATTCTCGGAAATGTACTAAGCGCAGTGGTTATTCTCTCAACAAGTACCATTCGCAAGGTCCCTTCAAGTATTCACCTAATAGGACTGAGCTCGGCAGATTCTGTGTTCCTTTTGGTTCTCAATCTACTCACGAAGGGAGGTTGTCATCACCAGGGCATCTGCCAGATCTGCATATTCGCCCAATACGCCTCGACCTTCTGGAGCGTCTGGCTTCTCGTCTCCTTCACCGCTGAACGATTTATTGCAGTTGTCTTCCCCATGCAGCAACTACGACTCGCCAACTGGACCATTACTCGCCGAATAATCGGTGCAGTTATTCTCGTTGGATGTATCATCAGCTCCCCCTGGCTTTATATCGCCGTTTTTGACTCCCAGGAGAAGTATTGTAGCGCCCGTAGAACACCCATTGCAGGCGTTCTTTTCAGCGTGATGGGATACTTGGAAACTGTGTGTACCTTCTTTCTTCCACTGGTTATCATCTGTATTTTCAACTTCATGATTGCACGCACTGTCGCTAAGTCCAATAAACAGCCCGGAGGAGGTGCGACACTACCAAACAGCAACAATAACATGAATACGAGCAACGCGGAGCACCAGCGACAACGTCGAGAACGTACAACGGCTGGAATCACACGAACTCTGCTTATTGTGTCACTGTTCTTCGTATTGTGTAATCTTCCAACCTACATAATCCAGACAATCCTCAAAATCAAAGTCCGCTTTGGTGAGGATGTCTCTCCACGTCTGCTTCTTGCGCGGCAGCTTTGCGAGTATCTTTACTACCTAAACTTTACGCTCAACTTCGTGCTTTATACATTTACGAGTTCAGGATTCCGTGAGTCCCTGAGTCAACTGGTCCGTCGGGTGGTGCTGTGTCGTGGGTCGGCCCTAAGAGGTGTAGGTCGTACGAGAGGGGGAGGTTTATTGACTGAGAATTCGGTGAAAGTTCATCTTAATAACATCGATATCCCAAATGTCTACTCAAGACGGATGTTAGAGGCCAGGAAGTCTACAAAGCATTTTAGGGAGTTGTCCCAGTATGACTCGTCGATGTAGAATATATCTTTCGTTTCCTACTGTAAATATTGACTGAGATTCCACTAAATAATTAATTATTACCAAGTGATGTCTCGGACGCCCTTTTAAAATAACTTAGTAATATCTTATTATTTAATTAATTTGTTTGAAAGATGCAATTTTTTTGTAGTCGAACTTGCCAAACGACTGGTCGTAATTTAATACTATATATGCATGATGTCATTAAAAGAACAATATTCACGCGCCTTTTACTTTTGTTAAATATATAATAGTTATATTTCTCTACTTTAGACCGTTTAAATTCTGCATATATTATAATAATGCAGTTAAATTTGAATAATTGCATTTTGAAATTTAAAAATATAAAGTTATGTTGTTCTGAACTTATTTCATTTTTTGCATATATATATTCTGCAAATAATTTAGATTTTATTGTTAGAAATATAATTTAAAACTTGATTTTTTCTCTTTATTTATATTTTCCTGGATTATTTTATCAGAATAATTATTTTACTGGTAATAGTATTGTAATTTTAAAGACATTAAAATAACAAAATATAATGAAAATATTAAAGCAATCTATTTTTAGTATTTATACGTGTAATAATAATCAGTTAAAACAACTTTACAATTTTATCTACTAAATATTATCCAATAAATATTCTTATTAATTATTTAGGAGAATTCTGAAAAAAAAGAGAAAAGCTTAAAAAACAATTATATAAATTTGTTGAATATTTTATACAACATTTTAAATTGTTTCCTAGAAATATGACATGCACTTACATATATGTATACGAATAGCTGAAACATGCACGCGACAACACATCTATAGGGAGTACAATGTTGTTGTATTTAAGTAGTGTAAATCATGCCGATTTTTCTTTTCTTAGCTTTGTAATACTATTCTAGTATAATTAACAGGTCCATCAAGTTCATATTATGTTCAAGTCCATATTTGTCAATTTTCTAGGTTTTTCTCCACCATTTTTCATTTTCAAAGTTTGTTATACAATTATAGGAATATGTTCGTAAAAATATTTGTTTTAATAGGTAGTATTTATTTTCACGTCTGTGTGAATATTAATTATTATAATAATTCACCTTTTTTTAATGAATCAAATTTAGATAATTACTTATATTATTTCTACATATGAAAATATATGTATAGCTACTTGCAGAATTAATTCCTATATAAAATTGGAATAAATGCTTTAAATAAATGTTTAATGCGATTATGTAACTCGAATTTAGGTGTAACTATATGCGATTACTCAATTTAATTGTGTCAAGAATACAATGTCAAACTGTAATATACTGGTATTATTTAGTTTTAACAACATTAAATTAGAGTTTTTTAATTCTTTGTATTATATTTTTTTGTATATGTGATATTCAACAATTTGTGTGCTTATAGCATTGAAGTACATGTACGTTTAGTTTCACATATATACTCCTATAGACATTATTTAATTGTGTGATCATTTTCATTTATTTACCGAATTACATATTATGTGTCATTAAAATGAATTCATGACACATTACCTTATATGTACTCTTGACTATATAGGATGAAGTTTACTTTTTAATTCAAGTATTTATAAGATGTGTATTCTAGATCTGTGACATGACGTTTTCTTGACCTAAATAGAATATGCCATCCTTATAATTTTTCTCTGATGCAACATTGCCAGCCAAAGAAAAATATATATAATATTTTCAATATAAGGAAATTATGTTATATTCTTTTAAATGCATAACTACAAATGCACATATCTTATGTATATATTCTGTGTTTAAGCAGTTACTTATACATATATGCGACTACCTATATATGTATGTTATATTTATAATTATGAATTTATAGAAACTCTTTACGACTAATCTACATGAAAATGAAACAGTTTTTTCTTTGAAACTTTGGATTTTCTCAAATTTATTAATTTATTTTATTTTTAGAATTTAATAATCAATTTTGCTTTGCTTTGATATAAAATTATTATAATGAAAATACATAATGGGTTTTTGGAGTGTAATCTCCTTTTTAAATTAATGTAAAATTTATATAAAACAATTTTTTAAATAAAATTTGATCTTAATTTAATTGATTAAATTACAGAATTTATAATCAAAAAGTAGTAATGCAATAATTTATTTACTGAAAACAAATGATGATAAATATGTACATTTACATCTAAAAAGGAATAACATTTTTTGTATGTACTTGTAAATGCTCTTATTTCTGTAATTCATATATGCAATATATACTTTAATATATGAAAACAAGTAATGTTCACTTGTGTAGAAAATAATAACTATAATCCTATATTGAGGAAATTATTTAAAATAAAGTTTTTAAAACTCTTTCATATAATAATAATAATAATAAGCGTGTATTTGTGAATCAAAGTACATTAATAGAAATCTTGTACAGCAATGGAGTGTAATATAGAGAGTAGAAAGTAGACGATAGCTACTTTCGATATATAAAATTAAAATATAAGTATATGTTAAAATTTAACAGAGTACGTATAATGATTACAATTATACAAGGATTGGAAATAAGCAATTATATAACAAAAGTGTATAGAAATAACATTTGAATATTAACATAGACATGTAGGGAAAAAAAGAAAAGATTACTGATTTATGATGGTGGTGATTTTAGGAAAAAAATAATTCTGTCTATAGATAGATCGAGCGAAGGGTGGTGAACATTTTTTGGAGCGTTGGAGTACGTGGGGTGTTAATTGGTGAAGTGGATGGGTGTGGTTTGAATGTGACAAGAGAAATAGTTTCTGGGCTTGCAATAATCGTCTTGTCTTTAGGGATTGAATGTTAGTGGGAATGTCTTAGTGGAAAAATATAATTCTCAAGGCTCTTTTTAGAAGTTTTTCAAGAATTTGAGTGTTTTTATGGTTTAAAAAAATTGATAGTGACAGTTTTGATTAAGAAAATGTTGATGACCGTAATTAATTATTCAAAATAATGTTTATAAATAATTATCGACCTATCGAATGGTCTTCAATAAAACACGTACTTTCGAAATATGTCAAGTAAATTATATTTTCGAAAGGACACTATGGGTAATTCCCCAAAAAAATCCAAAATTCTAATGAATTATGTTCTAACAAATGATTAGCAAATTTAATTTTGATTTTTTCCTAAATATATTGCAATACCCTCCTAAACAATAGTATAATGTA
>JAYRBW010015686.1:0-13008 GCA_036023295.1 Invenusta paracnida | reverse complement strand
GTTTAACTGCTGTCAGTTTTTAAAACATTATTTTGCAAAAGCTTTCGGGTATCAACATAGTAGTATTGAACTGTATATAGAATCAATACGATTGAAATCTCTGTATATAATTACTCTATGGGTTGTACTATAGATATTGAATATAAACAAAATGAGAACGTCGTACAAATGAAAGCCATGAAGCGAGCTCTAATAATAAGCAATAATGTTATGACATTGTTGAACTATTGGTGAAATTGATATTACAATAACGGCGTCAATAATTAAATGTTAAAATGCTGGTAATAAAAGGACCATATAATGTAGATCAATATATACGATATACAAAATATCAAAAATAAGGAAAACAATTGAGAACATTTTTTAAATGGTATATGTTTATAGAAGAAAAATAACTTACATGAATTTATTAGTTGTTTTTTAAGACTAATTAATATAAATTAGTAAGACTGATACACTTAATAACTCAGTTAATTTTTTTTTTAGTGTTTTTGTTATCTTTTGAGTTTTTATGTATTGTACATCTTGATCTAGACTAAATATAATATGGGCTTTTATTAGCCTTGCAAAATAACATACATTTATTGAAATCTTTTTTATATCATCAATGCAATGGCTAAACTACGTATTATTATTTTAATGTTTTGTCTTTGAACTCGTTTCTTAAGTTTAATTTTTGCGACACTTTCATTTTTGTGTTGATTCGTTAATCTGTACTGCTAAGTGTTTACCTAAAGATTTATAAGATTTTGTTGATATGAAAAGTAAAATTACAATAGTATATGGATATTTATATGTATTGTTTTATCAATTTCTAAATCTATATCTCTACAAAGCACCTCCTACTATTATAATTATTATACATATATATAAATTATAATAGTTATAGTTTTAATCATAGAGTCTTGTTTTTGGATGGGTTTAAGATAAAAAATCAGTAATATGTAGATAGTAATTTGTATAAATAATAATATGGCAACCTTTTATTAAACAAATGAATTATTTTTAATCGAATAAAATTCGAAAGACGCTACATAATAAGTAAAAGTATGAACTATTAATTTAAAAAGAGGTTTCAGATAATTATATACAAGGCAATTCGAAGATCTTTTAAGTATTTTATTTAACTTTATATATTTAATTACAATGAAGTAATGTTATTCACATTAATTTTTCGTTAATTTAGGTGAACAATTTGATACAAGAGATAAAATACAGTTTTGATTGATCTTTTCAAATTTTAGAAAATATAAGTTTTGTTATGACGCGCGGTAGGGCTTTAAATGAAACAGTTCCTAAAACACAGATATTGTAGAGGGTTGTATGCTGGTTTTCGTATTCTTTGGCCGCTGTATTCAAACAAACTTTGTACAGTATCGGCTGCAACAAAAGGAAAAAATTATAATCCAGCGGTATTTTAATCTTGATATACTTGCAAATTAATATTTGTATTATGTATGTAATTTTTTAATAATATAATAATACGTATAATAATGTATATTTTATAAATGTAATTAATTTATATAGAAATATAGAACAATTCGCACATTGTGACTTTTGTGTTATTTAGTAATTTGCGGATACATTTTTTTAATATGAAATATAGTTCCTTTAGATCACTCTTCAAAAACTTATTTATTTGGTGTGTTACTTTACTCTGTGAGAAGTATACTACTTCGGATATCTCAGATTATAGCTCAAATATATAAAACATATTAGATAATCTAGTTAACTGGTATATTCTAATACATCTTATCTTAAATTATTGAATTTAAAAATACTCTCTTTTATATAATCGCAGAGAAAATGGCGTCAAATTGGCGGGAATGGGGTTGGCCCATTGTGACTATGGACAATTACACGGTGACCTTGTCAGAGGTCGACCCTAGTGGACCTCTTGTTAGTTTAGAACTTATAAATAAAGCATCTGGAGTCAGCATCGTCACATTCAATACCAGCCAATTGGACGGAAAATTGCCCATATATCATGCCTACTCACCTGCTGGCTACGCTCAGGTAAAATATACGCTTTAAGTCATTTACTACTTGATTCAGCAAAGTAAAAGTAACATTAACCCTTATAATGCTAATATATGTATATTTAAATTTAAAAACTTAAATAAGCAACATGCAAGAAGACATTTTCAATTGAAAGGGATTGATCTGATTACCAATTATTAATAAAGCTAAACCCTTTAATTAATATTTTCTTTAAAATATGCAAATATAAAAAATAATTAGTTTTTAACAAATAAATAATTTACTGTGGGCAGAGCTAAAAATATTATCTCTACTCTAATACATCATATCTTAAATCTCAACCTCAAAGCAATACATAATATTTAAAAGTTCAAATTCCTGACGTTTATTAACCTTCACTGAATGGGACTAGCATGATAAAACGATAGACTTGAATTAAGTTATATTTAAAGTGTATGGTTAAACCGAAAAGGAAAAGGGTTACAAGTTCACAGAAGAGGATTGTCGGTTTAGCTAAGCTGGTTGTGGTTTTTCTACTGTTGGGTGGCGCAATATCCGGCCTGTTTAATAGCTAACTCAACCATGCTCACAAGGTATTAGAGGAGAATATAAGGGATTGTGAACGATAAATAATTAGCAAGAAAGATATAACTAAAGGATGTAAGCACAGTAAGTTGTAGCCAGGATTCCTATATATAGTAACTAGTATAACTATATAGGAATCCTTGGTTAGTGGGAGGTAGGAAAACGAGAAATTTGGGGTGGATATGGTGAGTGACCTTGACAGGAGAATAGTGAAGTAGCTTTCGGGAGGGCTCAGTGTGTTAGCGTAAGTGCGGATCACATGAATTTATAAGAAATAAGTCTGTTTTGCCAGTGTGCCTATCTTCGAATATAGTTAATCGATAGATAATAGTGACCATATAAATTGGAGTGAATAGAAGCGAAAGAGCTAGCCAAAATGATGGGCAACTTCGTTGACGGAGTAAATTACAATAATGTAAGACATGTAGGATAGTGTGTAATTTTTAATAAAAACAAATAATATATAAAATTAAAGAAAATATAAGAGTAATCTATTTCAAATTATTTTATAACATTAGTAGTAATATATATACAAGTAGAATGGCTCACAGAAAAAGATATTAATACTGATATAAATCATGATTAATAATGATTTAATCAATACATGCAATACTTGTAGTATTGGTAAATAAATAAACAGTTTAAAAAAACAAATACTATAATGCATGACTATTTCAAGAAATTTATCAACGATAATCAGTACGTTTGAATATAATGAATATTTGCGAAATTTTATATCTCTGCAGTTACATAAGATATTGCTTATTCAAATATTTTGACTAATTCATAATTTTAAAATAACAAATTAGCTTTTATTACTTTATCAAATAATACGATCATCTAATTTATGCTTTAACCATCAAATTATAAATCTTGGTTCATCAAATTGGTATCCACATCTCCATATTTTTAACCCCTCCCCACAGGCTGACTTCGTGTTCATCAACTACGGACGCCCAGATGACCTTACTATACTTTCCTCGCCTCCCTACAATTTAACACTCTGTTCTCGCCGCATCATTCCAATCGTTCGCCTCGGCTTTGGATCCAGATCAAGCAAGATCTCGGCTTTACGTCGACACTGCCAAATCACTGCGCAAATGCCAGGAGCGTTACTATTTTATCCAGACCCAGAGGACTTTGCTGGAGGAGGCAGTGGTACGGTGTGGCCTAATGGCTGGTGGTTGCCTGGAGATACTCCAGTTTTTGGAAATGTGGGGGCTGCAAACGGTGGGGGCGGGGATCTAGGGACACCTGGACTTCCTTCCAATGGTTAAGTATTGAGTCTTTTAAATTTGTAAATGTCTTTGTGGGGGTATATGTTTAATTAAAAATAATTTCTACTAGTACAATGTAAAATTATAATTGCCTGAAGAAAGTATAAAAACATTTTGGAATACACCGGATCGATTTACTGACCTATCTAATTTGTACCAATACAAATGTATGGTTTAAATAACGTACTGTATACAATTACCATTTATTTACATACTTTTCTTTCTTAAGAAAAGATACGTTTCAAAAATAATTATAAGTATATACGAAACAGTTGTAATTAATGTTTTATTGATATAACGATATATATCCGCATAATAATGTTTTTATATACAGTAACAAGACAATATAAAAAATCAATATAAAGAACAAAATTTGTCGAATATTCTGGCACAACCAATGTGCACATCTGCATAATAAACAGGAGAACAGTTAATTATGCAAAGGAACACTAGATAACTACCAGAGGATTTACTCATCAGAAAGGGCCACGAATTAAGATAGATGTCACAACGGAGGAAATAATAAATCTTCAAGTCGAAAAAGTCTCATAAGGCCGTAGTGCACATATGCATAATAAACCTTGGATACCTGTTCATTATACATGCGAACACGAACGGTCTGACAAGATATTATAACGTAAAAAGACATGAAGCAACAACAAAGCAAAGAGAAATGAATGTTGTAATGGCCTCGCCTGGCTCTATTTATACAATCTAAACTGACTGTGCCGAATAGACCATTCACGAAGAGAGTGATTACGCAATCACCTTGAATTCTCATTGGTCAGTAGAGAATAGCGTACCAGCGAAAAGCTGGAGTCTTGTTTGTGATCTGCCTTAGGATATTCCTGAGTACGCTTTCAACATGGTTAGCCCGAACAATAGCTCGTGAAAGGATATTGCATAATCCTTTTAGTAAGACCATTAATGAGTTGTTAAAATGTCTATTCTTAAGCAAACATGACTTCTATAATATAGAAATTGTATCAACTTATTTATGTAAAAGAATAATTGTGCGCATTAGGGAATTCTTTTAGTGATTTCTTATATCGCTTTAATACGTAAATCGAATAATATGACCCCTGTGAAAAATAGTAATAAACTTTTGTACCGTCTTAATTATTTGGGGAATATAATGTTTAAGTGGTTTGCGTTAATAGTTTGCAAGTATTAAAGTATGCTCTTAAAGTATTTATAAAGTAGATAATAATAAAATATTAAAATATTAAGGCTCTTTGTTAACTTACACCTCACAATGTTTACATTTTATATTAAATAAAAATTTATATTACTATTATTATACACTTATATATTATTATATGTCTAATCTTACTTATAATATATACTCTTTATACATATAATAAACGATGATGCAATTCTTGTATTATAATTATGTAAATTGTTTTTAATATTTAAATGGTTCAGTTATTTCTTTAATTTTATGTATTATTATAATTTAACAATATTAAAGGTTCTACCTTATTAAAATGAATATTTACTGAAATGTAAAATGTTTGTCATTTATTTGTCTTTAAATAGTTTGTTTTGTTTTTATGTTATTTTTAAACAATATATATTTAATATTTTTTTTATATTTATTGTAAAATTGTACATCTTTCTTTCAATTAATTAGCTTGAAAATTGAAACGAATACAATTTTTTTCCTTTAAAAAGGCATAATTAATTAGTTTTTAGTTCACTTATAAACAATTTTGAAATACATATAATATGTCACTGAATTTTTGTTTGCTGATACTCTAATCCATTTTTTATTTAAAAGTCTATTTTATTATGTTTACGTTTCGAATTAATATTTCTAATTTATATTGAAATCGAAAACTATTATTTACAAAACAAATCACTAACAAATACATATATACTCGTACAATTAATTCAATTAAAAAAGTAATGCATTTTTGTATAACTATTTTATACAACTAATTGGACAATGAATTTATTCATTCTTTTCACACAGTAGAAAGGGTATTTCAATTTCCATATTGGATAACATCTAATCAGATAACTCTCAGTTCATGGATATTAGATCCTATTAATTTGTCCTTAACATAAATTAGTAAAATTCCATAATATTAGGCTAAGTTTTAAATGTCATTTTATTGATCATATTATGTTATCCTTTCGAGTTACCAATGTATATGTTTTATTAAATATCTTTAATTGTTATCTGATGTTTAGTAATTTTATTGTCAATACTTAAGAATAATAATACATGTATGCATGTAATAATAATATATTATATACCTATTTAATCACATTTATTGATGTGTTGTACATTCAATGTCACATACATCCAATATAATTGTGTGCATAACTATATATTATGTATATCCAAAGAATTAATTACTTAGTATATGGTTGTCCTGGAATATTTCTTAAATACTAAGTTCACAATTAAAAAACCTTGATTTTGTCGTGGTCAGTAATTTACCACAACATAGATTTTAATAAATAGGTATTCAAATGTGTACAATCGTTGATACATATTCTATAACTAATTTTCTATAGCATTATAAACTTTATAAATTATTGCATATGTGTATGTTTTGAACAATTAATAAACATAATAAATATCGTGTTTTGTGTTTGCGCTTAAACATTGTCTTCATAAATTCTTTATCACCCCAGGTAATACATGTTAAATATGTGCACCTTAACAAATGCCTTATAGGCTTACAATTTAAATGTCTTAAATTTGTTACCTTTCAATAAAGAATATTTATGATGTATAAAAGTAAATGCGTTTTAATAGTTTAATAAAATATATCGGCGTCACTAATTATATCGATCAAGGATTACTAAAACTACTAAGTACTACTTAAAAACACCATATCGATTCATTTTTGAAAATATTTAATTGCATTAAGTAATAGATTAATAGTTTATTGTTATTTCAAAATAAAATTTTCTACTTTTTGGGTTAACAACATTTTCAAGTAAAATTGTTTACATATTAAAGTAGCTATTAATTTATAAAAAACAATCATAAATACTAGACTATTTTTTATAATTATTGTAATTCATATTTAAATCAGCATTAGAATATATTTTACAATTCATACTAATTATTTCACTTTATAATATATATGTAATTCCCTATTTAATTTTAGCGTCGTCTAACCAACTTACGTACCAGCTTAATCATAAATAGTGTTCCATATTTGTGGATGATTTTTTCAGTAGATGTGATAATAGATATTTGTTTATTTTAAGAAGTGGCTATGATACATGAAAAATAAGCACTTTTACACTTTGGTGGTACTTATTAAAATGGGTGGCACCGCAGTGCTATATAGTTCTCGACGAAACAAAAATATTTTAATTATATTTTATATATTATATATCTCTGTACTGTATACATTTTGTTTAATTCGTACACATATAATTATATTAAGCTTCCTCCTTTTAACATGTTGTATACACTTCCACCATTTAATCCTATTACGTCACCATGTCATATTCAACTATTAAATAGCCTGTCTCTCTGTTTTTATTCATATTTTCTCGCACTCGATAAGGGAATTTTTCTTCCGAAAATTCGTGAAAAATATACTTATTTTACAGCAGCTTGTGCTTTATCTGTTATTTTGTATATTATAATCAAACTATTTATTGATAAAATAATAGCATTTGGTGAATCTTTCTTGTGTTGTAAGTATATTACTGAAGTGCACCAGAATTATACGAGTATTACCAAAGTGCCGAAAAATATTATTTTATTTATTGAAGTATATATGTAAATACTTTGCAAAAGGTTATAATTATTTATAATTATAGTAATACAAAATTTGAGCAGTATTAATAAATTCATCTTTACAAAAAAATATTTTTACTTGGACAATCAAATATATGTCATATTATCATAAGTAAATTATTATACTTCTATTATTATTATTATATACTATATTTAAGGTAGGTATACTATTTTTCCTACACAGTTTGAATAAATACAAATAATAAATTAATAACAAAAAAATTAATTTGAAACAATAAGTTGACAATGAACTGCTAATGCAGTTCATAAAATAAAACCACAAAGAATAAAAAAATTATTTATTGTCATTATTATTATATTATTATTATATATTAATATAATAATTTTTATTCATTGTGGTTTTATTTTATTTTATTGACTTTTCCCAAGTAATTTTGGAATTATCATGTTGCTAATGCACATTCTATTTGTTAAAGATTTAATGTTTGTGGGAACAGACAGTTTGAAGTGTACTTTCATTGAGTTGTAATAGGTGTATAGAGGTTCCCGTATATAGTTTACAGCTTGTAGCGCTGAAACGGAAAATGTATAGTTACAGTTGAGAAAATCAATATTACATTGGTGAATACCCCACATTCATTATAAGCGTGGGTATTGTAAGCCAGTCAGCGATATATCCAACACTATCATTGCAGTATTATAAGGAAACATTAAGTGAACCTTGTGCTTTAAATGAAAAGGCATTTTTCACAGGCTAAAGAACCATTCAACTCGATTACGTCACATACAGTCCCAGCCTTGCTTGATGGAATCCACACCTAATCTGGAACTGCGCTGAAAATGTTATGACGTAAGCGTCGGTGTTGGTAAAATGTGCGTGAAGTAAAATGAATTGTGTGGTCGTGCTCGCTTGCTGGCCCTTCTTACATTGTGGAAGCAATATCGTAAACGTTGGAGGACCACACGCGTAGATAGAGGATATTGATCTAGGGTCTAGACTGCTTAACTTACTCTTAAAAGGTGGTGTGTACGTTTAGACTTGGTCACAGTCACTGTCCACAGTTGGATACTGCCCTCCTCATGCTATGGGAAAGCAAGCCTCTTGTTATAATATTCGCCGCTTGATATAATCTGTTCAATAAAATGAAAACCCTTCTGGGTTAATATGAGCTCAAATAATACGAATTAATGCAAGTAGACGTATTTCTTTTATTTAAACTAAGGTATCACATATATCAAAAATACACCATAATCATATTTGTATTACAACTTGTATTCATTTAATACTTTAATATTGATTTAATTCATATAAACTGATTTATTAGCAATACAATGTAGTAAACTTTGTTAAAATAATATGCGCATTCTATAACTGGGTGTAAATATTATAATTTATCAACTCCTTAGTGTGAAATAAGTTTCCGAACAATTAATTTACGACCTATATTTTATTCTATTTTATTAGTAGAGATATTAGTAGTTTTAATTCACTGTTAAAATCAAGGGTGCCATTTTTATTAAAGTAAATAATATAACAAATACAATCCCGTATGAATAAAACGCAAAAAAATATTCAAGCAAATCTTAAATTATTTAGCTCAGAAAAAAGTTGAAAATATTATATAACACTTTCTTATCAAACACTATACCTACTTTTAAGAGAAAAAAATACAATGCAATTACGAGATATGTAATTTGCAATTTATATCTGTAAACTTTACATATATGCAAGCAAAGATTTGGTTTAAATGATAGTAGTATATATTGATTTTCATGTAAATAAAATGTTCATTGATAAAGAAATAAAAACTATTTTTTCTTATTTTTAAAAGGAACTCAACTGACTGTATGTACACTTTTTTGTCAATTACATTTTTTTATTAACATATGTGATCATCTTACTCATAGATACTACGGATTTATAATAATTTTTCCTGGAAATAAATTAATAAATTTAATTGTTTTAATGTATGTATTGCATAATTAATAGCGTTTTTTTATAAACGATATTTCTTATTGATTTGTAAATTAAAAAACGCTATAAATTATGCAACACCTAAAATACATTTTATTATTTATAAATAATTAATAATGAAAATTATATTTTTAATGTTTTTATTAATTTTTGTATAACATTTCAACCAGTATATTACACAATTTTGCTATTTTTAAAATAATTAGTTTAGTTTTGTATTTAACAGACATTTATTTATTGTTGTTTTAATCTATTCTGATATGTTTTCTCGGTTTTCAGAGGGAATCTACCGTGATGTCAACCTCACGGCCAAGTTGGCCCCATTTCCTGTTCACCCAATCAGCTATGACGATGCTAAACAATTTCTAGATCATTTAGATGGGCCTCGTGTTCCTGACGCTTGGAATTCATCGCTTGCCCGAAAAATTGGACCATCGACTTTATTGTAAGCATTTATGAACAACATTTAGGGTATTATACTTAAATATTACATAAGCAGTATGTAATATATATTTTGTAATTTATTTAAAATAATTCAAAATATTATTAGATATTGTGTATATATTTAATGACTAACTATACTATTAATAATAATATATAATGTGTGTATGTAAGTGTATTGTTTGTTTATTTGTTTATTTTTCAAAAAATTTCAATAGTAACTAGAAAAAAAAATTTGTGTGCAATCAAATAATATGATCAATATTTCATTATTATTTCATATTCTTTCAATATAATTTGTTTATAATCATGGTAATATTTTCTACAAAAATAAAATTGTGTATAATTTTTACTCCAAAACATATATTATATTAACGTTATTTTGCGTTTTTATCCAACACGCATGTTAGTGTTATTATAATATCATTGCTCAATGCATTTTTACCATGTTAATAAATATACTGTATATTGTATAAAGGTCAATAAAACAGTGGATAGAATCAGTGGTAAGTACAGTCGATTGGAACGTTAATATATTATCAGTAAAAATAATGACTTAAGTTCATTAGATTTGTGTGCAAGATTAATTATACTATTGGATGGAGTCCAACTTTTTTTAAGTTCAGTAACTGTAAATCAGTATTAACCCGATTAATAATATTAAAACCCTTACATGATAAATGCAAGAATAGGTCAGCCTGTGGGAAGAGATTGCGTCTGTTTTTCAATGTTTTTATTAGAACTGCTTAGTTTTCTCTACTTTACAACTCTTCTTATTCAAATTATTGATAACATTATTAGCAACCATTGACTTTAAGTAGAAGAAATGCATTCTAATTTATAGAGTATTATCATGAATTATTATTAATACATTATTTAATTTAATTTAAAATAAATGTAAATGTAACTATGTATAATAAATTGACACGGTAAACAAAAAAATACTGTTGTATTTATTTTTGAAGCATTGATATGAGGAGCTGTAGTTTTAATTATGAAGCTTATCTAAATAAAAGGTAGTAACCCCAGAGTAACCGCATTTGGAATAATACTTAGAAACATGATTTTTTGGTCAGCCATATTTATAAAATATCAATTTTATAATTTAATAGTAGTAATTAATTCAGAGACAATATTTAAAAGGAAAAAAATAATTATGATGCAAGGGTGGTTTAAAATAAATCAATTAAAATATATGCCGATTTAGTCAGGTATAAAATAATACAACTAATATCCATAAAACTAGTCCAATATTTTTTATGCATAAGGAAATTACTGAAATATGCTATTTAATACTCTTACAAGCGTTTCTATGTGATTATAACAAACTAGAATTGCTCTCTTCGGGATAACCCTTAATCCAATAATTTTTATTATATTTATTCAGCAGGTATATTACATGTTGAAGTGATAGAAACAAATAAAACATATAACATTTACCCGCCAAGTGAATATATATAGACAACTAAAAATATATTTAAAGTAATAAAAAAACTATTGTCTCCAGTATTTTCCCGAATTATGATTTGCTATATCGTCACACAATAACGTTAAATAGAAATGTATAAATAAATTTAATTCTATTGAATTAATAAAATAGGTATGTTACGTATATATGTAAAATATATTCTTAAATATGTTTAATATATAAGTACAAATAATGAATAAAGGAATTATAATTATTTTTTAATGACGCTGTTTTGCCATTCGATGTCTAATTAGAAAAACTAATCCAGAATGTCTCCCATTAAGTATATATTATTCTAAAACATATATCATATACATTGAGTGTTAACACGATGTATGTATGTATGTATTACATCATGTAAGAATTGTATTTCATTCATAAGAATTCTTGTTGTCTAGACTTATACTAAGTAGTTACATGTGTTTTATGTGTGTTTATTTACACACAAGTTTAATATAATATACTCAACATAAGCATACGAAATAACGATCCCATATCTAAAACCAGTGTCTTCAAATGTACCAGACGTTAAATTCATAAGTTTTCATTCAATATTTCATTAAATTATGTTTATAACTTTTAATGTGAACTAACTTAGTAGTTACTGTGAAGGCTACAATAAACCTGACCATTTAATACTAATTATGAGGGCACCTATAGAGTAATACTCTATGAGGGCACCATAATTCCTGTATTTAGTTTAAATATTTTCTAGATTATGTCACCTATTTAATGAACAGAAATACTGAAGAAATAAAAACTAATTACATTTTGCCGAAGATGCAATTTAATATCTGTATGTGTGTTTTCAAAGTGGAACTTTAATTGCTGCATATCTGAAACTCTATTTTTACTAATACAGAATTCTGAATTTTTATTATTTTTGAAAACTAAGTACTTATATTAATTTTATTGCAAAATATGCATACTTATTTAGTAGATGACATATTACAAATAATAATTAGCGAAATTATGAAATTATGAAATAAATCTTTTTAATTTGCCTTCTTAATAAACTAGAAAACTTGTATTATTCTATGAATTGTTTATGTGGTGTACCATTTCAAATCATTTTCAAGTACGACCAATATTTCTCCTGATGCTGATAGCTTTTCATTGACGAGGGAAATAAGTGCTATGTTTTATGACCCATTTCTATTCAGAGTAATTTTCACTTAGCAACTGGCATATGCTTGAATTAAAGGAATTCATCCTCCAGTTACAGTAGTATAAAAGTGCTTTCACATATCAATATTTGAGGAGAAAACTGGGTACTGTAGCGTGGTAGGGCTTCGGTTTTATTTGGTTTACGGATAAATAATGGTAAACTACTCTTTACAATTATAAACTATTGATGGCTGATAACTTTTATTTTTCATGCGGTGTATAATTAATAGTTGTTATATTAAACTGATTTATACTGAAAAGCATATTTGTACATATGGGTGTTTTTCTAAATTAAGTGTAATTGTCCGAAAAATGTAACGTGCGCAAAGCATGCATAAAAACAGCTTTCAGTATAATTAAACAAAATAAATATTATTGATAA
>JAYRBW010015675.1:0-13008 GCA_036023295.1 Invenusta paracnida | reverse complement strand
CCTATCCCAAAGACAGTCCGGACAGGTTCCAGAGCCTTCTCCGTAGCTGCTCCCAAACTCTGGAATGCCATGTCACCTGATCTTCGCTCTATAGCTGATCATCAAACCTTTAGAACTGCATTGAAAACTTATCTATTTCGAAAGAATTGAACTGTTCATCATTATTCTTCTGACGTCTTCGGACATCCAGCGTGATAGAAATATATAATTATTATTTATTTTATTATATATGTAGACTTGTTATTGTTCTATAAAAACTTATCAATGCCTTTCTAATTTTATCTCACCCTCACTCTCACGTATATATATATATTAAGTAACTTACGCGGCATTGACACCATCTGAAATTAAAAACAAACTTTATATATAAGTATATATTAAAATGTTATGAATAATATCATTTTATTAGTCTTATTGTTCAAGATCTCACCTACCAAAACTATATACGTAATACAATTAAAAATATTACTTGTAAATGTAAACAGTTTTTTAGTCATTATATTTAAATTTTATAAATGTATATTTAATATTTGATTTTGTTAATCCCATAAAGTATGTAGTATTTTTAATAGATTTGTCATTCTTTATGATACTGTTACAGCTATTTAGTATTTCTGGAATTATTGCTTATTTCATATATAATCAATAATAAAGGTTTTCAAAATTATAATGTTATGGTATACATAGTATTGTCTGTCATATCAAATTTTAATATTGAGATATCTAACTATATAGAGTAGAATTATTTGATTATTTGCAACACATATATGATTTTGGAATTTAATAGTACTATTTTTGTGAGGAGACCATCTATTTTAGTTTAGGGTTATGAAGGCCCTATTTGAAGAGGTGAGATTTGCACTGGTAGGACAAGTTTACTTTTGTGTATGATAAATAATAAATGTTTTATTTCTAATAATCATGATATTATCTTTTATATATTTATATATTTATATATATATCTTTTTAATAAATATAAATAAATCGATTTGAAACAACATCTGCCAGATGGAGTCACCAATTTATCCCCAATTTGTATATTACTATTAAAATGTTATATTCTATATATTTATATTTAAAATATAGTCATGTATACCAATACAATAAATAATAATTCAAATAAGTGTATCTAATTGATATGCGATACTTACATCTTCAGATTTATCAATATAAACACTCTTCTATAAAACTTATTATGATATTCTGAGCGTATGGAGTAATTATACACATAAAATTCATACCCTTTTGTTTTTTGTATATATCTCATGCTGCAAATTATCGACAGTAGAAAAATATTTGTTTCGATAATTTTTTTATGAATGGATAACTGTTGGGTCTCAATAATTATTGTTTATTAAATCATACCAGGAAAAAAATTAGTGCGTTGAAATCTGTTCAAGATTTGTAAAATACTTAATGCAATATGATTATATATGTATTATGTTGAATATATTCCTATAAAATGAAGTACTTTACTGTTATTAGTTTTTAAATAATTTATTTATGAAGGATTCTAAATAACGATATTTAGTTGTATTAGACTACATTAAACAGGAGAGTTGCAAAACACTATATACCGAATTAATTAATTACTTAATTTACGATTTAAATAACTCACTATTTAATAAAATATTTCTTCAAATTTTTTTAATATTTCAGTCAATATGCAACTAAACTTACATTTAATTTCAAAAAAGTGTTTGAATGAAATATCTTATCATAAAACGTGCAAGTATATATAGCAATACTTTGATGTGTTCTTCATTCCCATAAAATCTAAACACTACCTACATATATATGTAATCATACATATAACCTACGTATATATAATCATTCTGTGATAGTTTTTCTAACAAATTTACTCTTTACTAAATACATTCAATGAACAGTAATTTGCTATTAACTCCCATCACAAACTTTACAGTCCATTTGAGAGGTTGAGGCATTGAATTTCGATGTATTCATTTATGAGTGCATCCCATTTGTGAATGTCACATCGATTTTTTATTATGTGTGTTATTTGCTCACAAGCCATCGTTTGTATGCATTTGTTTTGTTAATAGGTACCTACTTACTATATTAATGTCTCGTTTGATAGATGTATAATTTGAAGTGAATTAGGAGACGTTTAGCCTTTTACTCACCACTGCGCACATTATATAAATAGTCATGGATGGTGCCACTTGTCCAAACTGTAAAAATGCACCCATTTGTAAAAAAACTAGTAAAGCTTACTTTTTTGTGTAAAAAATGTATATATCTCTTAAAATTCACCTGAAACTCTGATTCAGGTTCTGATTAATATGCTGTAATAAATCACAAAGTACAATAAAAATATGCTTTATGGCCAAAAATATCAAAAAGTCTCGAAATGTTTTTAATGATACAAGTGCATATTTTAACCTATTATATGTATAACATGTTAGAAAATATGTTTGTTTGTATAACTATACATGAGGATTCAAAACTCTGCTCTATTAGCAATTTAAAAATTATCGAGATGGCCCAATGAGCGAGCCCCACTCCGGATATGAATGCGCAACAAGTTCTGTATGTCTAATGTTTCGTTTGGTAAAACCTATTATTTGAATTCGATCAGGAGACGTATTGCTTTAGTGAACTTAAATGTGTGCGTGTCAATAAATATAACATGTAAAACTGTTTAGTTGACATATTAAGAAGTATCTATTTATATGTTTAATTGTTTTATTTAATTAACCAATAAAAATACAAATATGGAAATATGGAAATATGGAAATTCGAAAATTTGGAAATAATACCCATGATGTCCTAAAAATTATATTGCCCAATATTTTTCTATGTCGTGTATATTGCTGTTACACTTTTTTTTAATTTAGTTTTAAACATTATAATAATAAAAGGAAGTTGTATTATATACTATACACACGCATACAGAATATTTGGCTACCTATAAGATTTTTATTAAAGTATTGGTGAATGCTAAGTAAAACGTAAGTTTATGCTAATTTGAAATTCTGACATTTGACATTTGACTAATTAACATTCTTGATTTATAATTAATTTATCAATTTATATGGTACGTACATTCATGTAAATATATTTATGTAAATGAACTAAAAATTGTTTCCATAGTGTGTATATGTATATTTGTGTAACAGTTATTTAGATCATCAAATATAATATATCTAAGGAACATTAAAATGTGATTTTTAGTTTACACCCTTCACGCCACATTTATAATATTAAAAAGTGGACTTGAAAATTAAAAAAGAGGATAGTTATTTACTTAATACCTAATATTTGTAAAATACAAAACGTAAACCATGCCATATAAAAAATAAACAGCATTACAAGTTATTTAATTGTTAATGTCTAATATGAAAAATAATGAACACATTTTAACACAAATACTTTTTACCGTGAAATTATGTTATTTGCAAAATTTACTTAATCATACTGTATGTAAAACGGGAAAAAATAATTTAAAAACAATATGAATTTATTATCTATACATATATTTGGTTAATCCGTTTTCCTTGATTCTCTGTCCCTTTTTTTGCCACTCTTCATGTGTATTATCCGATTGCATAATCTCTCCACCCTTTTACCTGCTTTATATATGTCCATTTATTTGTATTTTTTTCAGCGAACTTTCATAAGAGGAGCTCAAAAGTTCACATATTGCAATAAATTATTTATTATGAAAAAATTGGTATAATATATATTTGAAATATATATGATATTTAAAATAAATCTGTTCTTAAAAACCATATATTTTAATACACACTTAAATAGTATTGTATAAAAAGGTTATTTTTAATACATTCCCTTTTGGTTACTAGTTATACATACATATAAGCTGGAGAAATTTATTTCTCAAGTCTAATTTTTCATAGTGAGTAATATATATATATATATTATGTATGTATAATTAAATAAATAAATATGCATAAATGTATAAAGAAAAAGAGACTATACATCGTGGATATATAATTTATTTACTCATAATATGCATACATAATAACTGATTAAAAACATATAAGTTAGTTTAAAACAGTTATATTAGATATTTTATAATGAATTCCTAGTGATCCTCATTTTTTGCTTTATGTACTCGTACAATTATCAAATTAAATTAATTAATTTTGATTTAATTTGATAAACGTCACAGCACTTAAATGTCGAGTGTTTATAAAATTATTTTCTAAAAGTATCTGAACTAAAACTTGCATCTTTTTATACTAATTATATGACGCTTCAATTTGACATTTATCATATAAATATAGTAATTATAAATTAATATACATATTTATATTTAAAATAAAAGTAGATCTGGAAAATATTACAGGTTTAAACTTGTTGTATAGAAACATGTTTTACTCACTTGATGAGGCATATGTCCAATAATCCAACATGATTTTCGCCGATAAAATTCCAACAAGTATCGAAACGATTCTAATCATTGCCATGATTCAAATCTATTTTCTTGTAACTTGTTAACAACGAGTGTTATATATCACTGTGAAACCTTGTTAACTATAATGGGCTTTATATTGAGCTTTATAAATAAATGCGGGATATACTCTGGAGGAAATAAGGGGAGACAAAAAGAACTATTAATCGATATTTTAGTGGTGCATTGTTTACTCAAATATTTTGCAGCCACTCTCATCTGGTGACCAAGACAACGATTTCTATAAGCACCCGTTATCCAGGAAGCATACAGAGTTTGTGCGGTAATAATATGGTAACTCAATATCGGAGATTCTAGTATGCAGATGTTATGGCTAGAATGATGCTATTGATGGTGTTTCTGTGTTCCATTATTATAACATTTAAAAGAACAGTACTATTGTAGTTTAAATTAATTATAACACAAATTTAAAATACTGCTATGAAAACGATTATTTTTATATTCTACAGAGCATTTTTGTAGAGTACCTAAGCAGCATATTTTTAAAATGATTTTCAAACAATAAATTGTCAAGAAAAACTTTAAGCAAGCTTTTGCAATTAAATTTAGCACTTCTTTTGTTTTGTACACATTTATTCATGTTTCTAGTTTATATTACATATTTAATGTTTTAAATTGAATATTACATGTATGTTTAAACCATTCACTTTTATGCGCTTATAATTTTGTAACTTTAGCTACAAATTTGCGATATTAGTACTTTATTTATTTATTAATTTTGTTTTTAAATTCAATGAATTTTATTACGTTATTGGCAAAATAATTATGAAGTTTAATATTATTTATTATTAATTTAAAACTTTATTAGTTTAAAAAACTCAATTTCGTTTCTCTCCTTAGGAGAATTGAATGTTTTAAGCATATATATATATATATATATGATCTAGATCTACAGTACACAAATGATTTGTTAAACGAATCACAAACAATTAATCTTTCCCCAATTTATAATGTACACAATACAAATGATAACCAAAATGGCATTTTATCTAATCCAACACAACCAGAAAAATCAAGTATTAAATATATTAAGATATATCTAAACAAAAATGACAGCGCCGCAAAAATGAAAGCCAAGAGCCCTGCTCAAAAGAAAAACGTAAAAATGATATTGATGATGAAGTTTATCTATTAAATTAAATTGATATAAAAAGTACGCCAAGATTTAAAAAACAAAAGGTTAAAATGATATTCATGATTTACAGCCATAGAATAAATTGATCAGGGAATACTTTAAGTTAAACATGGCGCCAAGATATAATTGTTAAAATACTTGCTATTTAAAATGCATAAATGTATAGATCAATATGGAACATATTATGTAGGTATACCTACGTATAAACTTTACCTAAAATTCATAAAAATATGGAAAACAAAAATTTTGAAAAGTTCCTGGCAATGGCTCATTTTTATAAAAGAAATTAAATCCACATTAATATAAAAGTAGTTGTTTTAAGTAAGCCAATTATAAAACATAGTAAACATAATATAATTAATACCATTGTTAAGAATTTTTCCTATTTTTTGCTGTAATATTTTTAATGAATTTTACTGTTAAAAGGTATACCTATGTTCTATATTGATCTATATATTTATGCATTTTGAACAGAAAGTATTGTAGCAATTATAACTTAGCGCCATGTTTATATCAATTTCTTTGATGCCTGTACTATGTACCATTATCATAATTTCAACGTTTTTCGTTTAAGGAGAACGTTTCTTGGCTTTCATTTGGGCGATGCGGTCGTTTTTATTTAGATTATTATATTGTGAGAGTTGTAAGAAATGTTTAAGAATATATTTACATTTAAAAACTATATGATATATATCAGTTCACAAAACAAAGTCGAACTAGGAAGTTTTTTGTTTCATTTAGAAACAATTATGAACATGAAATCGTCTATAATTTAAACGAATTCGTTATATTATGAGGCCTTCCAAAAAATGAGCCATAACATACTTTTCAAGAGCGACATCCTTTCGGCACATTCAGCCGGAAAGGCTGGACGGCCTGTCCCTGTTGTTTTGGAATGGAATATCCGATACGATGTAATTTCATCGGTAGTAAAAAGCCTGCTGGCTAAGGCCAGGCCCAGCAAACTTGGTCGAGCTTCTGCATGTCCTCGTTGTTATAAATCTACAAAATAACAGGAGTAGTCAATACGAGTAAAACGTTTAAATTGTTAATCATTATACAGCTAATCATTATATCCAAGATGACAGGTTATCTATAGAATGTAACGTCAATTTATATGTCGCATTCGTTCGCTATATTTATTAACCAATAAAGCATCTCTAGTTGTATTATATTTTTAATATTTTGTTTTTCCATTTGTGAAACAAGGCAAATTATTAAAATGTCAGGAAATTGTTTAATTTGTGTTTATTCTGGTCGCTGTATACGATTTTATATAAGTAAAGATGACTTCTTACTTTTACAATAATTATAAGTTTTTCCGTAAATAATTTCAATTAATATTAATCAAAATAGTTTTAATAGTGATTTTAAGACAAATACAAATCTATAACTATGAATTTTAGTCACCAATCGTTCTAAAATTTATTTAAAAGAACTTATATCGTGTTTTAGTAGGTCTACAATATTTTCAATTTTACCAAAATTAACCACTTTTTATTGTTTAACATTTTCTGACTATAAGATGATAGATATAAGTTATTGTTTTATATTTTATTGAAAGTTTTATTTTATTTGAATATCATAATTGTCTTGGTGCCTATATCTTATAGTAGCTAACTATTATATTTCAGTTCTTTTTAGTATTAAGATAACCAGCTTTTTGACTTTTTAGCATTTTAGATATAAATAAATATTGCGTGAATAGGGCTTACCACCGGCTCCAAATTTTCTCGTTCATGCATCAACTGAAGCACTTTTTCTTTCTTTAGCTAAATTCAAAAGTAATCATATAATAATCAGTCAGGATATAATAATAAAAATAAACACATATCTGTTATTAAAAAAATAGCCTCCAAACAAAATATAAGTTCCATCTACACACTCAATCACATTAGGAAAGATTGCAATATTCCCAAATTTTAGTTTTGTTGAAATGAGCGCTTCTCGATCAGTGGGAAAGCGAATAACTTCACTGAACAAAGCATCAATTGCGGTAAAAAATTGTTCAATTGCTTTATAAGCAGTCGGTTGAGAAATAATGACTGTGTCGCCTACCACCAACTGAAAGGTACCAGTTACAAAGTATCTTAAACCCACAGCGGTGACTTCTTCAACAGAAAGTGGATGGCTTCGTCGTGTATACTGTCGGCAGAAGGGTTCGACGTGTTCATAAATAATCCTGAGGCCAGCTTTAGTAAATCTATACTTGTTGATGAATTTCTCCTCGCTAATATCAAATTATTCATTCTTTCTTGATATTCCCTCGGTTTCGTATAGCTGGATAAAGATCAAAATACGCAGCCATCTCACTACAAAAGTTAAGGATAATATGAATCTAACCTACTACACACCTAGTTAGAAAATCACCCGGTAATTCAGTAGAAAATTAACCTATAAAGATAGGTCTATTTACTGCTTCTTAAATAAGTAGAACAATTATTTTAACCTGAGGTGAATTAATTTTAACTTAAGGATAATTATCCTTTTTCGCAAATAAGAATTATCTAGAGATAGTGCTTTTTAACCACAGGTTCATAATCCTATTCTGCTTCATAAATATGGGCAATTATATTCTCTGACATAGGAAATACCAGTTAAATTATTTCCGTTTGTGGTCATTCAATTGTTATTCATATATTTGAAAAAATATTAACACAAATATAATGTTAAAAATCAGGCTCCTAAGGGGAGGATATAAGGGGCTATATAGCTCCCTCCTGACAAATGACAGGACTGGCGCCTAGTTGGAGCACATTTGCGCCTAAGGGATCAAAGTTACACTGTAAATAGTAGTACACTGATGACCCGTCAAATAATTAAATTTAAAGATGCCATAGAAGATTTAAAAAAGCATACTCTAGGCATGCACCCAGCAATTTTCAATTGGGGGTCGTAAAACAATTGGGATGCCTACGGCCTTATCCTAGATGCGCCAGAGACTATCACTGCTGTGAGCGCTTATTACCTTATCCTATGGGCGCCTATGCGGTCTTATCCAAGATGCGCCAGAGACTATCACTGCTGTGAGCGCTTATTGCCTTATCCTAGGGGCGCCTATACGACTTTATCCTAGATGCTCCAGAGACTATCATTGCTGTGAGCGCTTATTGCCTTATCCTAGTGGCGCCTATGCGGTCTTATCCTAGATGCGCCAGAGACTATCACTGCTGTGAGCGCTTATTGCCTTATCCTAGGGGCGCCTATACGACCTTATCCTAGATGCGCCAGAGACTATCATTGCTGTGAGCGCTTATTGCCTTATCATAGGGGCGCCTTCACAGTATTAGCCCTCCCCTTAACAAATTTTGGGATCCGGCTCTGAAAATACAGAATAAAAAAATAGGCGTAATAAAAGTGCCATGACTCCGCCGCCTTTGCAATGATGAATTACAATAATTTTAATTGTAATATATTCAGTCTATCTTCACATATAATAAACTTACTCGTCCTTAAATATTTTACACACCCTTATTTTCATGTCTCTATGATACGTAAATCACAACTAAAATTATATTACTTTAACTGAATAATCCATCTGCATGTTTGTGATTTACGTATTGTTAACTATAAATTATATTTATTGTGAACTACAATTCACAAATCTAAATGGCTTACTGTTCTTTGTTAATAAACTCTACTTAGCATTAGTAAATTACTCTAATTATATACAATTCCAAAAACAATGCTCACTTCTCGGATGAAGTCGTGTGTCAACGATGAAATATCAGAATAAAAATAACAGTAGCACAAGTAAGTTTGAAGTTTATATTCATAGGTTTAACAAAGGTATAGACCACAGCTGTAGGCGATTTATTTATGAAATAATATTTTACTATAACAATTAAACATAAATATTTATTTTTTACCCTGGTATCGTCACAGGTCACATTATGAAGCTGTAATTATAAAGATATGATATTAAAAAATTTAAGTTATTTAATAAGCACTCAGCATATGGCAATTTTTCTTATTCATATTAAGGTCAATGCAAATTACAAATTATTAAAATAAAAGGAACAAAAGAATTGTCATGACTATGTTACATTACACGTTCAATTCAATATTGAAAAACAACTCATTCATTTATCTTAAAGAGAAAAACAATTGGCGTCTATAATAGTATTACATTGTATTTTAGGCACTAAAACGTATTCAATAATATTCTGTTACTGCGAAGTTATTAGATAATCAAGTTTTGAATTTAAATAAGAAAAATTAAAATAGCTGCCATCAAATTCCAAAATGTAAGTGCAAAAGCGTTGTAACTATTGATTTCTGAAACTTGTTCATAAGATTAACCAGTTTTAATCTATAACAGGTATAAATAATATAATGATTCGATACATTCGTTACACTCTATAATTAGCTGTAACTACCCATACATAACTGTTTAGGAAAATTACAATTGCACGTCCTGTTAATGAAAATGTGTTTCCTATCTGATATATATTTATTTTAATACACATTCAAATAGTGGTAGACAAATTATTATAATATATCTTCCCATTAATAGACACCTCTACTTTTCACATCATTTATTTGAATAGAACGTAACTTTCCATCAAATAAAATGTATTTTGAAATGCACATGTAAATAGAGGAACAAATATACATAAAAAACACATAAAACCAAAATTAAACAAATACACGTTATAAATACAACAATTACAGCATTCATTTCAATAATATATTTCTGAAAAGGAAAAGATTAGTCATGCGACTTCAAAAGTAATTGTTAAATATACCATACGTAATATTTAAGCACTCATTTCCTTAATTGCACGAACACGCATATACATTATTTACACAATTTAAAAGGAATACCATTACTGTTAAAGAGTAAAATACAGAAATATAAATTTCCAAAATTTTAAACATTATTAGATTAGATAATGTCTTTATGTCCAATGTTATGTTTGAATAGGCTAATACATTGTAATATTTATATAATTGAAAATATAAGTCATAAATAGGAGCTGCGTACTGTACATTTAATATAAACAAAATTCGTGTCATTTGATGGGCTTTTGTGGGCTTTAAAGTCGTAATGAAAAAATAACCAAAACTAGTTTAAACATTTATTAGTCAATAAACCGGTTCATTTATTAATTCTGAAATTAATTCACGAATTCCAAATTCGTTAGAATTCGGTTAGAATTTATTTTTTTAATTGACCTGAAAATAGATTCTTACTTTTAATTCTAAAAACAGAATTATATAAATAAGCCTAAGTGAAAGGTTTTCTATATTCAATAATTAATAAATAAATAGACACAAAGATTTTACAGGATGAAAACCCGATTTATATAGAAATTTCAAGAAAAATACAATATCGAAAACAAATTGGCTTAATTAATTTCAAGTAAGAAGTGAGAGAATGTAACAGAGGAATTAATATTCAATAGAAAAATTAAAAATAAATAAGATTTTTAGAAAGACTTAGCATAAAAATGTCAATAATGAACACGTATGACAAAATAAAAAGTAACACATAGAGAACTTCCTATATACGCTCAATTTGAGGTATTTAGAAATCATAAAAACTAAATTCGGTGTGATTAGTATATAAAACATTGTTTGGAATTCTTCAAAAAGAAAATCTAACCAGTGTACTTATCCATTTATTTTGACCTTAAATATGTATTTTAAAATAGTCAAGTCAGTTAACCAAATTTTTCTATTTACTAAAGTAATCAGTTTAACCTTAATGTATGTTTCTTGGCTATAAAAGATCTGATGGTTTTGAGGTACATGCTTTTGGATTTTCACTCGAATGTAACCGTTTGTGCCTCCTAAGGTTTGATGAGTCTGAGAATGATTTCTTACAAATAGTACATTCATAGGGCTTTTCACCGGTATGTATGCGTTTGTGCTTCTTAAAGCTTGATAACAACGAAAATAATTTATTACATAATACACACTGATACGGCTTTTCACCTGAATGTATTCTTTTATGCGCTGTAAGGTTTGATGAGTCTGAGAATGATTTCTTACAAATAGTACACTCATAAGGCTTTTCACCGGAATGTACACGTTTGTGATTTCTAAGGCTTGATAACTGCGAAAATGATTTAATACATAAGAGACACTGATACGGCTTTTCACCCAAATGTACTCGTTTGTGCCTCGCAAGGACTGCTAAGTCTGAAAATGATTTCTCACAAACAGTACATTGATACGGCTTTTCACCCGAATGTATTCTTTTGTGCGTTGTAAGGTTGGATAAGTGTGCAAATAATTTCTTACAAATAGTACATAGATACGGCTTTTCACCTGAATGTACTCGCTTGTGTCTTATAAGTTGTGATGATGTCGAAAATGATTTATTACATAAGACACACAGATGAATGCTGAGAACTGAATGTATTTTTTTGCAAGTTATTTCTTTTTTGAAAGAAGATTTCTGTGGTGAAAACATTATGTAATGATGATCCGGTATCTAGTAAATGAATTAATGATTCAGAATGCAAATACAAAAGAGTTAAATCTTCTATTGCGGCTTTAATCTGAAAAATAAAATGCATTAAAATAAATTAGAAATAGAGGTATGTATGATTAAATATAACTAAAATAAAACCAAAGATATGGAATAAATATTTCAATTGTTCACATTTTTAGTATCAATAAAATTAATAATTTAAAAATTCAGTATACAAAAATATAATGAGAAAACAGGGTTTCATATGCATAAGAAGAGAAATTTTTAAAAGATTGTGATATATGCCAGAAATACCTGTTTTTAAATATATAGTTAACTAATATGCTCTCAGTGGCTAATATGACTTCAGATTTATGTCTGAATACTAAAAATAATAATGTAATTCAATAATATATTAGCTATATAAAAAAACTGTAATTTTCAAATTTTATTATGTAAAAAACCCGTAACCAAAATTTACATGCAAAACTAACGAATTGGATTTCTTAACTTAAGAATAATTCTGAAGACTTACAGTGTAAAATACCTAATATTTCTTTTCTTAATTAACTTTTTCAATACATGAATTTAAAAATGAGTTCTCGAGCATATGTGCTCTGGTTCAAGTACAGACCTCATTATTTATCTAATAGATTATATAAACATAATTGAATTCATTAGTACCTAATCTATATTTTTAGTTCAAAACACAAAACGTTTGGAGGATGAGGTCGACCTCAAACGCTGTCTCACGGTTGGAGGAAGGTTTTAAAATTTGAGCCTTAATCTGAGAATTTGTACCCTGACAACTACATCACAAAATTTCATTTTATTCTTCACTTGGCAAAACAATGTAACAAGTTTTGGATCTTGAAAAGCACTACTAACTCCCTACAAACAGTGCTACGTAGCAGCTACGTAGCAACGGTAGCAGTCGGTGTATTTAGGTAGCGTGTAATCGCTACGTGGCTGCCACGTAGCAAGGCGGTGTCTGCG
>JAYRBW010015674.1:0-34376 GCA_036023295.1 Invenusta paracnida | reverse complement strand
TGATATTGGCTTGTAACTGTCACGGGCTAAACTCCTCGTAGTGAGATTACTGTGCGGTTATCCTTTCAAATTTGAGAAATTGGAATTTTTTTTATAAAACTTAAATATTTCTTATCTAGTTATTCAAGAAAAATAACAAAATGTGTTATATATGTTTTTTTCTAGTAAAGTTAAAATTCGTAGTTATAGTAATTTTGTATAGTAAGCAAAATTGTATTCAAGTGGTTTGTTCTCCTTTGACTAATTTTATATCTAAGTAAAATTATATTTATTTTTTCGAAATAAGATATTTAAAATTAAAATTGCTTTTTTTACTAATTGTTTTTACTTTATATATAACTTTTATTGATATACATATTATATGTATATACAAAAGTAGATGTCAAAATTTATTTTTAGTAAGGAAAATCCAACCTCATTTTGCACACATATCTTATTTATTTATATGTACATGTACACAGAGCAACTTTGTGTATATTATTTAATTAGTTCTCTGTTTTTTAGCTCGTAGTGTTGTGACATGTGTAAACCTTGCTTTAAACTTGGTGTATATTAACACAGTGGGATCAATTTGCGTGATTTTAGCTGTCGTCTTCCCCCTTCAATATTTGCTTGCATAATTTATTTCGCAGTTCAAATTGCCTCTACTCATCTGAAGTCTCCCCTGTTCGATTAAAACTTATTGCCTCCGTTCTGCTCCTCTTTTACCCTCCATCCTATCATCGTCTTCTTGAGTGTCTTTGTGTTAACACGGGCTACAAAGCTATGATTACTTGCAGAGATTTATCACGCGTTGTCCGCAAATTGTTCTTGGGTGTTAATTGAATACAGCATCACTGACTATTCAGGGTGGCGAATCCCTACACTAGCACGCAACGTTTTTAACTCAATATATTTTCCCTATTGCTACTAATATTTATGTAGCGCTGAATCACTAAATACACTCCACTTCTCTGCAGTTCGCGTATTGTGGAATTTCTTCCGATATATTGTTATTCTAGTTTTGGCAGGCAGAGAGAAGTATTGAGGTCGAGATTCCTGTGGTTGTAAAAAGTGATAGACAAGTCAGAAAAATGGTATGGAACTGAAAGAACCTCTGACGTACCTCTTCAAATTTTAGGAACACTGAAGCTGACTAAATATATATTTACTGTGCTTTTGGTGCGTACAGTTGCTGTGGCTGCTCTTTAAAAGAAAGGGTTGTATTCGTTGACGAAGTGAATAGACAATATCATTTCCGATGCGCGCTCAGTAGAACGTGACTCGTCAACGAAATTGGTTTAGAGCCCGGGGCCGATTCCATTTAGTCGGAATCTGGTAGAGAGGCTGTGCATCGTTTATGTTAGTGACACCTCTAAGCGGATATTCACTATTTCTTTCTGTTCTCCGTTGCTTTTACCCCTTAAGCCTCTTATCCTTGGCATTCTTTCCCCTCTTACCGTTTCCCTGCTTTTTCATATCATGTTATTATGTAAAGGCTACTACAAATATTGTACCAAAAGTATCAAAATGGCTCTCCCAAGGCATGTCGTCCTTTATTAACAATGAGTGTTTCGCTCATCCTTGATAAAACTTCGAAGTGTTCTACTAGTCCTCTTTCCTTGGCGTCTTGACCATTAGAGTCCCGTCACTTGAGTACGTATTGGCATGTATCCCTATTGGTGTGTCTTTTAAATTATTTGGCGAAGCTCTTATACTTCATAGTATACTGACCACTTTTTTTAAAGTTCTGAGCTTTAAATTTTTTACTATCTTAGAGCTATTTTTGAACTTTTTTTATGAAACCTACATATATATTTGTCTCTTAATAACTTAAATATGCAATTTCCTATCAATGCTGTATAATTTTATTAGAAATTCTAAAATTATCTATTGCTTTTAAAAAAGAGAAGTTATATTTCTAATAATTTGTTATATATATTAAAAAATTCATACATTTGTACATTAAACCGCTTAGGAAAATAATTTGAAAATATTGTGTTATTAAGTTTCCGTATATCTGAATACGTTTTCTAATATAGAAATATATTTGTTGGCACATATATCTATAATTTTTTTCTTTACCAGAGAGAAATAAAAATAGTCCAACTAACATTCGCATAGGTTCGGCATCTATAATTATCTTCAGATGTCGGAGACTAAAGGCAAACACATAGAGAAAAACTTTGCTGAATTCCCTAATTAATTGGAGCTCACTGGAAAGATTTGACTCCACCTGGTTTTGACATTTGGCATTGAGAAGACATAAGTAGCTCTATCTATTAAGTCATCGCGAGTCTCATTTGCTTCATTAATGCCGAGTTTGTCAAGAATGCGTGCTTATTTCTGATATAAAGATTATATAAAGGAAATAAACTATTGTACTTCTATGCATTTTCTAAAAAAAATTTCTAATGTATAATAGAAGATTGATGTAAGATTTTGAATTAGATTCGATAATTATTTGTCAGTCATTTTCTAGAAAAGCCATCATCATTTTATTATTTTTTAATTCTGCATTTTGGCATTTTGACTTATATATTCAATTTCTTTCAGTATATATTTGAAAATTAACCTATCCCGAAAATATCACCGAGATAGTTTTTTTTGCGTTTAAAAAACGAACTGAGCCTTCTTCACTTATTGACCACTGGAGAAGATACGAGCGGTCATGTGAATGATTTTTTATTGACTAACTAATGTTGTATAGTGTTCCTCCGCCGGATAAGTTGGTAAATTCCAAAGATCGCACATATGGAAAGTCATTTTGGTCGACTCTTTTTTGCACGCGAAGGACTTAAGTAGGGTTGATTGATTCAGTTATATGCAGTCAAAATTATTGTTTAAGAAATGAAGGAATTATTTAAAATTATTGACGAGTATAGCATATGCATACTGGAAATGAAAATAGCTGGTTTTTCATTCAATATATTTGCGTAACATAGATGGGTTGATATGCTGTGGATTCATAGATTCGTATCTCATGTTTTTGCCAAAGCAAAACGGTTACAGAAATTTCTGTATACATAAAATTATGGGCGGCACTATATCATTCGATTTCAGGGCACAAGGCAGTGTTCCATTTTTCTTCTCATCTTCTTGAGAATTTCTGGGCAAAAGCTATAATCCACCCTGTTTCGAAGCAGCAATGACACAGGGGTCCCTACATTGTTAGTTTCATCCCTCTTTATTCCCAATGACTGACTGAAGCTATGTCTGTATAATATATAAGGAACCAGGTGGTGCGAGGGTAGAAATGAATTAATACACATATCCCGTAGCTGAGGGTTATGTGGATAGGTAGTTGATTCAAGAGAAACATTGCTGCCTAGAATACCATGCTGCCGATGAGAAAGCCCCATGCTATAAACGCTGACATCAAAGTACTGACAATGCAATTATTGTTAGGCTAGTTTGAGCGTATTTGATGTCTCTGTCACCCACATAGGTTAAGAAAAAGGAACTGTCTCTTCCGATCTTCCTGTAATTTTGTTTCTCAGAATAGTCGACAACATGTACCTTTTCTAATCTCATTTCCCCCTTTGTTATGCTTGTCTAGTATAAATGACACGAAGATACATTCTTTGTATTTGAGAATATCTAAGAAGCAATTATATTATCTTATTCTTCATGAAAATGACCACAAATCATGTTTCCTTTTTATTTTATCATGAATATTTTGAGGTAAAAGCTAGTATGCAAATAATTATATTGTTAAACTTTGAAAGTATAAATCTTGCAATGGTTTATCATAGATATTTAGAAAATAGATGCATTTTCATATGTTATTAATACAAAGATCATGTATTAATAGTTTGAGCCAATAGATTAACCGTATAGTTTAACTTTTATATATTTTAAATATTTTTATGATTTATTTACAAAAAAACTCTATTTCTGTAGAAATGGATTACTTTATTACATCTAACGAATTCCGTTGATATTTGTTATAATTCTAAAATAGTTATACTTTTTATAATATTACTGTGAATTATGTGATGCTAAGTGATATTTTACTTTTTTAGGATTTGGATTTGTTACATTTGAAAATGAAGATTCTGCTGATAAAGTCTGTCGGATTCATTTTCATGATTTGAACAATAAAATGGTAAGATTCCCAGTAAGCCTCACCCTCCTTCCCATCACTTATCCATTAATTGCTCAAGCTGGTTTAAATTATTTAGTTTAAACGTAATTTTATTTTAAAATATTTAAAATATATTGTTTATCATATTCTTAAATTTAAATTCAAATTTAATAGTTTAATTCGTTAGAGAAATGTAGTAAGATTCAAATTACTTCAAATATAATATAACACACATGCTTAAACTATAACTTGCCTTTGGAAATTATAAAATGCTTAAAAAATATTTTTATAAATTTCCAATATTTAAATTGACTGACCCGAATTTGGACAATTGCAAATAATACAAATTATAAACACTGAGTAAGCGTAAATGGTATTTTTTTACAGTATATTATACCATCTGCATAACTGTCTAGTTCCATGATTTGTATGTTTTTATTTATTCACTCTATACATTACGGAAGAATTACTTGAATTTTACTGGTGTTCAGATATATTTTCTGTTGTTATTGGCGTCAAAGAGGCCAGGTTTAATTATGTATCTTCATCTTATGCCTCTTACACCTTATTTAAGGAGCCCGGGAAATATACACGAATCTTGCTGTAAGTTTGCTGAGTAGCCTTGAGCTTAGTTCTTTACCATCAGGCACCAGTGTCTTCTCTTGCCCCTCTGGCGACGGTATTATTATTATTATTATTATACATACATACTATACTACTACAATAGTAAGCACGCTAGACTGCGTTCGAATGTAGCCTATACTACTTTAAGATACCCCATTAAATCAGTAGTAAACTGTCATCGGTTTTATTGTAGCTTAACATGACAATAATAATAATAATACTTAGTGTAGCTTTATATTTTAAATATACATATTTCTATAGTAACTACCACTACTACTACTACTATTCTACTACTATACTACCATTACTACTATACATTTCATATGTTTTAATTAATATAATTAATTATGCACGTAAAGATATCGTTTGAGGAATGTTTATATACTCGTACTATTCGATAAAAGCTCTCTCTCTCTCTCTCTCTCTCTCTAATACAATTAAGCATAGTTAATTATTATGTTGTAGTCAACTTATCTCTCTTCTTTTAGCTCAACTAGAGTGTTGTTACATATTTGTGGCTGGCCGTAGTTCAGTCTTGCCAAAGTTGTAGTTACCTCTTAGAGGATACTCTGAACGACCAGGGGAGCCAACTTCATAGCTACTAAGCTTGTCTTGCATTCGTCGTAGTGGAAGTATGGATTGCATTTTTGTTTTTATTTTTTCTATATCTAGATTAACGTATGTAGACATATTATACAGTTATATTCATACCTATTATATATAATCTTAGTATACGTTTCATTAAGAATAATTTTACAAGTCCAAATATTTGTTATATTTAATACAATGTACATTATATTTAAAACCTATCCTAGTTTAGTTACACCCTTTCTATGAATATTACTCTATGTGACTAAAATATATAACGGAATTACGTAATATATAAGTATATTTGCAGGGGAAAATATTCCAAATAAAGAATTCCGAAAGTGACATTGATAAAATCCATGTTCAGTTTACTCATCACCTTTGCTTTGGTGACTTGTAATACATCCACTTTAAATGTTCCGTTTGCTGCTTATAATTTTCTTTGTAATAAGCTTTTTTAACGATTAACATATTATTTTAAAATAATTTTAGTATGGTTTTAATGTGAACACGGGCAATATAGATATGTTATATTTGTTTTTTATTGGTTATGCTATATTGGTAGTGCCAGTGCTTTTAATGTAGTATTTTGCTTTTCGTGAATTATACTCTTAATTATCTAAAACATCTAAGTTTGGTTTTGTAGCTTTTTAAAAGTGTCTTGTGTGCAAATTAATAATATAAATATATAGTTATAGAAAAAAATTATCTATTTTCAAATAGAAATATAACACTTATTATTATAATAATATTTACTAATATTAATATTGAAGTGATATATGTATACACATACATATACTTTAAGTCATATATATAAATATCTACTGTCAACAAAGTTTTAATTATTATTAGTACATTATTTTTTAAAATTTAAAGTCAAGATATTAATATCTAAATTATTATTTCCTATTGTTAATATTTCAAAAATAAACCGTCTGAGACATGTGAGTCATTTTCGGAGTGTCTTTTTCTTTGTACAACAATATTTACATATTTGAAATCCCAATTGTAATTTAAGTATAACTGTATCTATTTAATAATTAAAATGGCACATAATATGCACAAATTAGAAGAAATATACTAATAATTATAACAGTTTCTCTATATTATAAGTAGCAGTATGTATTTTTAATATAATTAGAACAATTAGATAAATATGATTTTTATATAAATCGTAAAGAGGTTGTTTCTAATTTATTAATCATTTATGCAGTAGTAAGTTTAAATAATAAATCATTTAAAAAATTAGCCTTCCAGATATTTATATATGTTTTAAAGATTTACATGACATTAGCATGTTTAATGCAGTTATATATGTTAATCTCTATTCAACAAGTCTCAATTATATTTAATTATTTAGTCAATTAAAAAATGAAAGTTGATATTTTCATTTGATGTAAAAATGAAGACTAAATGTATAACGTATGGGAAAAGGAAAAGGAGGAGATTGACTATACGACAACCTAATTAACACAAATTTGGGCAAATTGTTCTAACTTCATGATGGGAAATACTCTCTTCAGAAATTCTTCTCGTATAGCTCTCGGTTTTTTGACCTTGATAACTAACATGTTCACCTAGCCTGGGGAATTGAATAGGGTGAGGAAGTGGGATTAATATTCAAACGGGTATTTAAAGGACGAAGAGAAGTCAAGACTTGCTATTCTAATTTGTATAATTTTTTCTTTGAGTGCCAACGTCGTCTTTAACGCGGAGAAGTTTTGTGGGGATTTCTGTCATTGTATGTGTTTCTGTTAATGTGTATAAAATGGAGTAGACTATAAAGTTAAGAGAGACTGTATTATCTTCCCCTTCAAGACAATTTCGTTCTGAGGGTATTCGACTACTCACCGTGATTTTCAAAAGAGCGCACTCTATCTGTGAAGAATTTCCGCCGCATCTATAATATCAAATTTTCGTGGAAATTGGACCGAAGTCTATGATAATTGCATTCATGTCATGTAGACATGGCTGCTTCTATATTGTGTTACGAAGATGTGCGTTAGGGAAAGAGAAAAACGGTTTAGATTGTATGAATTAGGAAGAAATAAAAAAATAAAACTACAGCAATGCATATTTGTGACTGTTTTTGTCACACTGCTTGTCAATTTTCGATGACTTTATGTTGGATTTTCACAGCTATTCTGATATTTTTGTTTAAAAATATACATGTACTATTTTGTTGTATAATGGAACTGAATATTTGCTATTAGTTTGTTAGAAATCGAAAAGTTGGACTCGATTTTACAATGAGATAATTATACTATATTTACTCATAATGATTACACCATTTGCTTTAATTAAAATTAAATAACTCAGTCAATATACCAACTAAATAGTATGTTAGCATTAGAGGAGTTTTCAATTCTCTAACACGCCTAATCATACGGTCTCTGTTTTACTAATGCCTACATTATGTAACTGTAAAAATACTTATTTTCCAATCGATTGAAACAACAAAAAACTTCCTTTACTCAACATTGTAGCAGACACAAATTTCATCACCCACAACTACAAAGGAGGAAAGCCATCTAGATTTATCGAAACCCAATGTTCCGGTAATCTAATATGGACATTTACTCCATGAGCTTCCTGTGACATGCTCAACATCGGCTACTTTTCAAATTTTTACAACCGTAAACACGCAATACTGCCAGGACAATATAAAGCAGTCCAAACTGTAGGAGTTGCTGCCCGTTACAAAATTGAAAATCAAATATCTATCCATAACTATACACATGGAATGCATATTTAATACAAGCGATGACAAAACTTTCGGATTGTCATTGAAATTTCATGTGTAATTTGTTTCCTTATTATGCATAGTTCCATACATGTATGTACTTATACAAGTGTCAATATATACATTTAGAGATGATTTTCGCTACGATTTCCTTTATCCTTTTGAGTTATAATGTATTTTAACAGTTTATATAATTAGATATTTTTGATGTAGCTACTAAGAATTGATATAATATACTCAGAAGTAATCTTATTAGTAAAAAGGTAAATTAATGACCTGGATTTTTATAATTAATATTTTTTAAATAATAATTAACGTTAATTGATTAAAAGTGGTTAAATTTTAAAAGTAATCTTTCAAAGATAATCTGCTCTTTCATCGTCTAGGTCGAGGCAAAGAAAGCGCTCCCCAAAGAGGTGATGAGCACAACCAATCCTGTGGTCAAGCAAAGACAACTATTAAGGACTCCTTTGGGTAAATTTTTAATTATCCACACATGTATTGTCACTTTTAAGCAAAAGTAAGCTAAAATGTTTATTTAGGTCACCGCTTCACAAATATTAAAGCGATATACATTACCGCTTTTTATAATCGGTATATATGTACCTACGCCACAGCTTATTATTCCTGCAACCTAAAATGACTAAATAAAAGCGGCTTAGTTAAATTCAACACAAATTCTGTTGCATTTTATGTTTCCAATATAAATGTCACATTTGTCGTGTAATAACCTGCCTTGTTGCAGCTTATTTTTATAACACTTTTGCTGAAGTTACACTAGATAGTTACTTACACTTAATGATTCCCTTATATTTTGGGCCACATGTTGCACTGCCTTTCCCAGTCACTTTTTGATGTATGCAGTGCCGTTAAAAGTTATTTTACGACATGTGGTTACCGTTTTGATAAGTGTCCCCTGGTTTTTTGTAACATTAATGATATAAGCGCCCCATTAAGTGTAACCTTTGTTTTAAAAACTATGAATGATATATTATTCACAGTATATATTTTATAAGAATTGGTATATTTAAGTATATGAAATACTAACTTTTTGATTGTACTTTTATCAGTGGTTTTATGACTTTTGAGCAAATATTTTACCGCTATTTGTTTACATGTTTACATACATGGTGTAAAATTGGCGCCAAATTTCTCTATATATATCTAATTTTCTTCAATAAGTATGAAACATTGCATTATATTCAGATCTTTTGTAATATCATCTTAGATGATAGGCGACACTATGTAGTCTTCTAGATAATAGCTTCGCTAACTGTATGTAAGATAGTATTTTTATTTCCTCTCTTGTTTAACTGATTGAAATATTAAACTACTTACCGAAAATGTACAATATATATCCCGCAAGGAGTTTTTATAGTTATAAAAATAGAATGAAATATACAATTTTTATTCTTTTGTACTCTGAATTTGTGCTCCTCTATATAAAAAATTTAAAGTTTTTCTCTACCTTAATTTATCGATATTCAGCTTTCCTCCCGGGCCAGCTATCAACCAATTACACATTAGCAGCCCCACAAGCAGCGGCCCTTGCAGCTCGACAGAACACCTACGCTTACATGCCCAGCTATTATCTCCCAACCGGTGAGTCTATACATCACATTTCATAAACGATAAGAATAATTCTGTAAAAGATTTTCTGCTAAGCTGGCGTTTATTTTCATTATATACAAATTTAAAATAATATATCTGACATCTATATCCAACGATATATTTTAGTGCAATATAATATATATTTGTCCATAATCCGGAGAATTGTGTGTAGCCTATGAATTCTGTTACCTATAATATACACAGAAGAGAGTAAAGTCGTAATTTCCCAGGTTCTCCCAAGAATTTACAGTGATGTAAAGAAACCTGCTTAGTGGTGTCCCCATGTCGGCAATATTTTGTATCGAGAAAACAGTAATGTCTCAGTACAAAACACTCATATTCGTACAGCAACTACACAACAAGTATAATTTACTTATTTACTAATATCTACACACTACACTATATATGTGCGCGCACATTATAGCTAACCGTCTTCGAGATACGATAAATATAGCCCAAAACCCATGTGCCACTCATAGTAGATTGAAATGTCGAGTGAAGATCTCAACTACGATGTGTTATCACAAATCAGTTATTTCCAGAAGTCATCGCTACTATCCTTTCTTCTGCATGTGTGTACAACTACACTTCTAGTACTATACAGCTCGACCAAAACATATTTCTTGGTTAATTCCAGTAGATATTGCCGATACGAAGGTTACCTAGATGCGTTCTAAGTATATTATATAGAGACTTGTATAGGGCAGTCAGAAAGACTGAGAAGCTGTAAATCAGACGATACTGTCGATCAAAGACAGGCCTTTGGTGTGTACCTCCTTTTTTAACTATTTCCTGCCAATATTCTAAGATCGACATCTGTAGCCCATGTCGCTGACTTTTAGCTGCAGCAATATTTTATTATAAAATTGTATTACAGCATGATTCCAGTAGCTGATGAATACAGTTTCCATCTTTACCTGTCGCATCCTATTTATTTTAGATGTTTTTTGTTGTATGATTTTTCCTAATTGTGCGACAAAACTTTTTATCATTTTTCAGTAAAATTATATTTTTAAATGTATTTATGGTACTTTAATTTAATATCTAAAATTCGTAATAATTAATTCTTAATCATTCTACGAGGTAGACCTATCGGTTAGAATTATTGGATTTTTTAAACAATATATTACAATTATATTCACCTCTTTCTAAATATCTACATTTCAATTAAAAGCATTATAATATACTTTTATATATCTAAGTCTCATAAATTTTAGCTGTCTTACTTTCAAGTACAATTGAGATTGACAAATTTATGAGATTGTCAATGTACGACAGCCTATATTATTTGAAGTGCCTTAGTAGATATGTCCACTACCGAGTTGACTACAGACATATTCTGAATAGTTTTTTGTATTACAGATGTCAAATAAAAATATAATATAGCTATTTAATACTGATGCTTTACAATTTATTAATATATATATGTAGAACCCTCTTCAACTAGATAATTGGCACGATGAATGTATGCTTCAACAGTTCAAACGGGTAATCTGTGTAATAGACTAGTGTTGAAGTGTTACTTATGATTTCCGTCATGCAAATCATTATGAGGTGCCAGCTGGAAACGAGCATCTATTTAACATTATAGCAGTATAATTACGTGGTCATTTCTTTCTTTACATAATTTGTAATTAGAGAATTACCTCAACTTGTATAATGTTAATTCCGCATATAATTCTTTCACTGTCTAAGGGGGGGGGGGGGGTGGAACTGACCCATACTTGTCTAACTGTGTACATCTGTGCTGCTTGTTGATAAAAAGACATTAATTATGATTAGACATACGATTCGGTTGGTTATTTTTATAAAGCACAGTTTTGCTAATATTCATCCTAAAACTGAACTGTGAGACTTTTTATGAACGTAATATTACTCTAAAATTAGTTATTTCTTTTAGTTTTCAGATTATAATAACAACCATTTTTAAATCTTACTATTGAAACATTTCTTATATATCTGTTTTCGTTTTTTTCCTGGAATCTATAATAATGTGCACAAGAACGTATATTATCTTTCTAGATTCTATAATATTATACCTAATATCGTCTGCTCTTTTCGTTAGCATTTCATGGGTAAAAAAGAAGCATCAAAAACATACACACTCACAAACACACCTAACCTAAGGCAACTGTTTAGGCTCACATGGCCCTCTGTGTAGAGCGAAATACCAGGCTAGCATTCACTGTTCTCAGTACCTCCATCTCTCTCCGCAACCCGCCAATAACTCTCCCCTCATTTCACACAGGCAGCCAGTTTCCACATTATTATACACTGCTGACTGCTGCATGCTGCTGGTTCGATGATCTTGCGTTTCCCAAGCTTGACTAATAGAAATATTACGCTTGATTGATCTCACTCGATCTCGAGGATTGCCCGGGGTCTATCGACTACGCGCTGTCGAGAGAAAGAAAGAATGAGAGCTTCATGGAAGCCATAGCAGCAGTAGAAGGATAACAAGGAATGGGGAATATAGTGAATAAAACGACTTTTTTCCCAGTGCGTTCGGGCACGGGCATTGCTGCCTCGTTGAGCACAACTCCTCTACTCGGCTCCATATTCCTTCTACTCGATCGGGGTTCTTTACCTAATTTATCAAACTTACTTCGCTCTCATTCGCATCACCGATGTTCGTGAGGCGTAGAAGAAGGAAAAGTATTTCAATTCTTTCGAAATCTTCTAGGAATCCTTCACAAGTTATTATTATATTTATAGTTGTATGACGTAGTTATACACCCTCGCATGCGCCTTAGGACCCGAAATTCGGCCTCACCGCTTATACCCTCCTTTCTCCCAAAGCTCTATGCTTTTCTCATAGCTTAATCAAATAATAAACTTGCTTTGTTGTGTTGACATTTTGGGAAGAAGAGTGCTTGCTTTCTAAGAGTTTGACCAAAGTCATACAAATTTATAAAGTTCTACTTTAATAAAATTTATGTATATATACTTAGTTTAAATCCTGGTTTAGTTACATAGTCCACTTTAGTTTACATTATAAAATCTAGAAATAAGTATGTCAACGTATTCGACACAATCTCTGACTAAAGACGTAAAGAAGAAATGATTATTTTACTCACTGCTTTATGGATTATTTACAGCTTTAATTATCTTGATCATGAAGCAGGGATGGTTTCTTCCTCCAAAAGAATTGAGCGACTGAGTTATTCTGTGTTTTGAATGGGATGAGTGAGAAGGGAACAGAGAGTGATTAGTTTCGATCTAAAGAATGTAACATAATAAGTTTACGGGGTGTGTAATTTCAGTCGGTATGATTAGCTTGCTCTTCTTTTCGAACTAATTTAGATTCACATTGATTGTGTAATCTCTTGTCAAAACATAATAGGCATGAAGGTACCACCTACTCACGTTATAGAAACAAATAGACAACATACAATGCTAAACTTTTTTATAGCACAAGATTTGACTAGTCGTTTAGTGAGATTAATGCGCAGGCTAGGTTTCGGTTTCTTTTTGTATATGGTGAGAAGTTAAAATATTATAGAACAAATGATTTCGAGAAGAAAGAATATTCATTTTTTATATTCATTTATGATTTGTGTATTTATTACCTATATTACAGTTGTTCGTAACATTAAAACAAGTTATATAACTTCTCCTAGAAAATTTTTCACTCAATAGTTACTTTTATAATATAAATAAATTGAAAACACAATCCTCAGTATTTTGGTTTCATCTGAAAAAGAAACAGTAAGAAAGTATACAAGGATAATAAATAGTTTGTGAGTATTCAATAATTCTCTAACTGTATATTATATATGTATGTATATACCTACTCATATACTAAGTTAGCTTGAAATGAAATAAATCTGTCTACGTTACCTTTTTTTTAAAATAAAAAGTGAAATATTTGGTTGATTTGGACTGGTCCAGTGCTCCAGACACAAGGGAACTTGCTGCTATATAGAGACCCTGTTTCCTTTTCTATACAAGCCTCTTCCACGCGATGGTTTTGACGTCAGTCCCGCTGAATACTGCTGATATTGGGGAACTGAGCCAAGCCACCTTATAAGAGAATATAAGAAGGTACCGGGGTCTCAAGCGGTAATTTATGATTCGAAGTAGAAATTTAGATTTTCTCTTTCAGTTGAGGGGGGGGAGATAGCTGTTCGCTCGACCGCTTCTCTTATCTTGGCGTGACAGGTAGGGTCCCAGGGTTTTAGATTACCCGAAAAGGCGCTTCCATTCATATTATTGTGACTAGTGAAATGTGCAGTTGCTATTGCTTCTGCTGTTGTTATAATATTAACCCCAGAAGGGAGGGATGAGAGGTATAATTGTTTCAGAGCAGCATGATGAAAAGAAAATGAAGGAAACATCGGCAGGTCTCGCAATGTGGAGATAGTTGATTATTTAAGCTTTAAAAATAATCTTTTTGATTGGGGCAAAAGATCATCACTTCATTCGATTCAAAAAGAAAGTTAATTTTCCCATTTTATTATTGCCACGATTTCTTTCCAACTATAAAACCGAGAAAACTAAAGAAGTGACTGACTTGTACTCTAAAATATTTTCACTGATTAAGTTTTTCATCATTTTATACCTTTCTTTTGGCATATACCGTCAATAAGAAACTTTCAATCTGCAATAATAAGATTTTTGAGTTCTAGTTTAAATTTTTATCATTTATATTAATACATTTTGCCTTTTGTTAGAACGTTTGTTTGGAGATTTTTTTTAGAGAAACTGTTTCTAGTTAATTGTTGTTCTGTAAGGGTTAAACTATTCCAAACTTTTGTCTTTTCTAGCTACAGCAACCCTACCTGGCGGCTACTATCTCTCCAATACTTTACAATCTGACCGACTTCTCCAAGGAGGAGGGGCCGGACCACACCATTTGGCCGGGGGAAACTCCCTCTCAGCCCTGTATGCCGGGAGTGAGCTCACGCAGATGACTGCACCCCATCTGCTCAATGGATCAGTGACATCGCATCAGTATATGGAGCCAGGTGAGTCTCAGCAGAATACAAAATACCAAAATATTAAGAAGCATAATCAAAATTAAAATATAATTAATCGATATATTAATCTATAGAAATAAATACAATATTTAATTCAGTATCCTTAATTTTTGACTTACTTATTCGTTCATAATCTGACTTTAATCTTCAATAATTTCAATATATGAAACAATCAATACTAATATAAAAAGTGTATATTTTTTTATAAATAGCTATAGTTAGAATATGAAATAAATAAATAAGATATTAAGGCTAATTGTATCTACGTGCAGATTTCGAGGATTGTTCAACCAAATATTATTTCTCATTTTTATTATTTTATTTTATCATTCATTATTCATTTTTTATCACTTACACTTTGTTTTAAATATATTCGGTAACATTTCAAACTTTTACCACTTCAATTTATTATGAGATTTTTACAATTTTTAAACTGCAAAATATGTATTTTCCTCTGAAGTATTTCTTGTTTGGTATTGATTGTATTAAAATGCTAGTTAATAAAAATGGAAAATAATACATTAATTATCCATTATTAGTATTACTGTGATTTGTATTTTTTAAATTGGTTAATTTACAACTAAATATTAAGTATTGTAACTTAATATACAATATATATATAAATCAGACTTAAACGTGTTTTATTTTTTATTAATTTAAATTTTACTACTTACAAATTGATCCCAATTTTAGTCTATATTTTTATACTATATGTATTTTATTAATAAGTTTGTTAACCAAATAAAATATTTTATTATTTTTATACATATGATAGTTTTGTGTACACGTAGATTTGCATGCAATATAGTACATGCACATTTCTACATACTTTGTATGCCTTGTACAAGTTATTTATACAAATAATTATCAATCTATATATCTACCTATTATAATATTCGTAAAACATTACATATAATATGTAATGTACAAACAGTATATGCGTGTCTTAGGAATTTCTAGACCTCCATTACTTACATTAACAAAACATGTTTTGATGCAAAAAGTAAACATCTAGTGTCTGAATTTGGAGTAAAAAGAATTCTTGGAGTTTTTCTCATCGCGTTTGTCTCCTTGCTTTTCCAACTGTCTCCAATGTCAGCTAGTGTTTGAATTATGGTTATGTTTAGACTCGACATCCCTCCGGAAATCCTTCCTTCCCGATAAATTAATTTGAATCGTTTTCCGTGTCCTTTCTCTCGTCTCTTCTTTCTTCTCCTTGAAATTGACTGACGACATGAGCTTCATGTGACTCTGGTTGAATGTTGCCATGTGTGCTGAGTTTTAGTGTGGTGAGCTTGCCCTGCCCATTCACCAAACGATTTGAGCTCAACAAGCGGCTGTTGGTTGTGTCTTCTTGTGTATATGTACAGGAAGAACATATACACAGCCAAATCGGTTTTTGCTCAAGAGTTAAGTAATCTCCTGAGGATCGATAGCCAACAATGATTATCTTGCGGTGATAGAAAATTACATGTTGACACCCACCCTCTGCCTCGTCTTCTCTTCTCCTTAATGTATGCCTTCATTTCCCCTTTCGTATAATAATAACTCTATATAGGTACATGCATAATATGTACATGTGTCCATATATTTTATTGTTTCGCGTCGTTTTTTGCCAGGCGCCCAGGTATCCATTCTCCAGCATGTAAAACTTTTTTCTGAGTTTTTTTCTCGAGGCCATCTTTATATATAGTTGTTCGTGCATACAGATATATCGAGCTCAACGAAGTACAGGGGAGTGGAGCTGCATGTGTTTGTATATCATGTGAATATTTTGTCTTTCCCTATACTTAGGTATACCTATGTATATAACCATATATTTATTATGCTTGAAGGAGCTCACAGCGGAGCACATAGGATATTGACTCAAAGAATCTTTTCGCCAAAAGCGCTTTACAAGCACGTTCTACCTTTTTATCCTAAAATAACGATTAATGTTGCTTATATTTTTAAGCCAAGTCTCCGTGTTTCCCTTTCGCAATAACGAAAGTGGTTGACTAATTACCATAATTTGGCCTGGTATTTCTCTTTGTTATTTGTTTATTTTATTTCGATCGGTTATGTGCGATTAGGATAATAACTGCTTTTAACAACTGCTCAAACTCGCTAATTATCGAATTTTTGAGGGAGAGATTTTATTTTATTAAAAAATGTCTCTATATATAATTTTCTTCATTTACAATAAAGATTATGGAATATATTAGATAATTTGTTAAATATTAACGATGTTAAAAGTTATTTTAACATATTATCCACGATCAAATAAATACAGAATTTGTGTAGATATAAATTATGTTGTTAGATAATACTAAATTGTGCGAATGCTGTGATTTCATTTTTGTTATCATTTATGATGAAATTTCATTCAATTGTGAGAAAATCTTATATTTTCTTCTGCTCTGTGTGATTGCTTATGTATAATTAGATGAGTCGTGATAAGTTATTATGTTAATATAAAGATTTATTTTAATTCGTTTTTATAAATTTGAGATATAGTTAACAATTTTATAACAATCGATATGTTAAAATACGTAAACGACTACGTTTTAATAGAACATTCTTTTTTAATGCTGTATTGATTATGGATTATGGGATTACTTAGGCCTCTGCATTTCAGATGTATGTGGCTATCTATATCTATGGCTGCATATTTTACTCTTCACATATTTACTGGTGTCATTTTGATCACGTATAGGTTTAAATTCTCAATATGGTATACATCCAATTTATACCGTTTTGAAGAGTTGCATTACAAACCATACTAACAAACAGGTCTATGAGCCACCACCTATTAAACTGGTGCATAGCTCGTCTTATAATAGCCATCAATCGCTGCTGTCTGTGTTCGCTGTTTTGTCGTCAGCTAAATGTCTGAAACTGACATGATGGACTAACTAACACATGTAAAAAGGTGTTTCACCAAAAACTTTTTCTCGAGAAGAGGTAAAAGTCTAGGAGAAAAAAGAAAAAAAGGGGGACAGGAAAGAGGGAGGTAAGATCGGAGAGAGTGAGAAATAAAACGAAGAAAAGAGGGCGGTTGGGAGGTAAGTTTCTCTACAAACCAAAGGCTTACGCGTGAATCATGTGTGTCGGTTGGATCAATAGGTCTGGAAAACATGCAGTGTAGCCCTATTTCCCTAGTAACATTATATCACGCCTGAGGAGTCTGAGTAGGCTTGCATTAAGTATAGAAGAAGGACGTGAGCGCTATAAGGAGGATTGTGTCAAGGAGTGGATAGAAAGGGGGGCAAGAGTATCGGATGTGCTCTCTTTTCTACAGTTAGCTGGCTGACTGGTTAAGATGAAGATGGCGAACCGACCTATTTATGGTATTAATTTAAGCAGAAGAAATAGAAAATTGCCAAAATGAAGTTTCATAATTTAGCTTGAAGATGATGAGGGCTTATACTATAATAATCTTCCTAAGTTATTCCAGAGTTATTAGGTAAAAGTTTATTGTGTTATCAGTCACACAACTTGATAAGAATTTTTATTGGGATTAATTGTTGAGCGTTGGTCTGATTTTTTGCTTGTTAACCCTAGGATAGAATTTTTTATTATATCATGGATACTATTTTCTGTTTTTATATTTGTTGAAAACATCGAATAATATTTTACAATTATAGCTTAAATTTGTCCTATTTTATAAAATGATTGACCTTAAAGTGATCTAAGGCCAAAATATACGTAAAATTATAAGATAATTGTTTACTTTAATGAACAATTTAAAAAAATGTAATACTCTTCGTTGCAACAATTATAAACAAATGCTGCCTCATACTATGTTTTTACTTAGTTATTTATATTTTTCATAATTTCGAGCTGTTCATTTTTATAAAATTATATAATCTTTGTTAACAGGATTACTCACCTAAGTAGTTAATATAGGATTTTATATTTCTACGTAGCTTTGTTAACCGTGAGAACCTACCTTAGCAACAATCTCTTTTACAACTCCTCTTTCTCCAATCAGCAACCCCGATGCTCTATAACTCCCTGATGGCAAACTCAAGACTCCTGCCTCCGAGCACCTCACCAGCCACGGGAACCACGGCAACCGCCCTGGAGATGTATCCCTCGGACTTTGCCTCCCTGTTGCAGCAGACGAGTCCTGCCGCCGCCGCCGTTGCCGCCCATCAACAGCATCAGCAGCACCAGACAGTGGCTTCCCTACCTGTAAGTGGACCCATCGTCGCCACTAGTGTCCACCAGCCGCTATCTTCCCACCATCACCACCAGCAACCACACGTCCAGCAACCCTCTCAACAGCAGCAACAACAATCGAACACAGCAGCTCTGGCGGCTTTGTTGCATCAACAACAGCAGCAACAACAACATCACACGCAGCAGCAACTAAAACGGTCGCTACCGGCGAGTGTTGGAGTTGGTGCTCCGGGTGGTCAAGCTGCCCCCGCCGAGCCTGGCATGTGGTTCTTCCCGGCCAAGATGCCCAGGTGAGCGCGGCAAGGGCCACCAGCCGTAGGGGACACATAGACAACTCAAGCTATTCAGAAACAAACTAGTACACCAAAACCGTCGTAGTTCATTGACCATTGATAAACTCATTTGGTTGGCCAATTAATTAATATATTTAGAATAAGTTTTAAATCGATATATTAGAAAGTTAACCTCGCCATACCATCATACACACCTATCTCTCTGTCTTTTTCTCCTCTCCTCTCCTCTCTTTTATCTCTATCATCTCCTTCCCTCTTTCGCTACCTTTATCTCCTTCTCTTTAGTCGTTTTGGCACTTTGATGTGTGTAAGTTTTGTGCTATCGCAACTATACCGGTGTGCTTGTGACATAAATGAAGTTGCTCTATGTTTCTCGAGTTTATGTTTTTGGTACCCTTCACTATTCTGCCTAAATGCATACCTACTACTCTAAATACTCTACTCCAAGTATTTGAATCAGGTAACGAATTTATCAATATGTTTACAGCACACTAGCAACCCCGCCCGTAGATAAAAGAAAAGTAAAACTTGTAATCCATTTTGTTAAGTACCCACCACTATCTCTGATTATGTCTCCCTATGTTTTTTAAACACATGCCATTATTGCGAATTGTATAATGTGGTATTACTTTTTCAACCTTTCCATATATCGGGTTTATGACAATATGACTTTTCCCTCTTACGCTTCCTAACTTTTTTCTTCTAATAATTTTTTGGTATTTTTAAGCCTACTATTTCTCCTTACTGAACGATAGAAAAGCTACGAGACAAATTATACTCTCAATCGTTTGGTATAGCTAATTACTATCGGTGCCTCTCACTGCGTTATTTAACTCGTTACAGTGATTAAAATATTTTTTAGCTGCAAAAATCTAGATTTTGACTACCTTGGCTGCACTTACCATATTTTCCTACAAATCACAATCGTCGAAACGAGGAGTTCATATCTGCCCGGATTTTATCCTTCTTTGCGCAACACTCAACACCTTTGGCCTAACGTGTATCAAAATTGGTGAGAGAACTTGCTATAAAGAACCTTGCTATCCTAGTTATAATATTAATTAATTTTAATAGTTAATTAAAATTGCAATTCAAATGTTTTTAACTCAATTTATTGAACCAAATACCAACAAGTGACTAGTATACCGTGATATTTGATAGGCTAGTGGCCCTTTGACGCTCTCATCTGGGCGGACCTGTGTTCGATTGGCGTTGTTCTGTAACTAATGCAGTTGCTATAATACTATTCTATACTACTTTATATTATGTCTATAATTAGTATACACTACCTACTATGTCCTTATAATTAAGCGTGTGTAGTAGTTCTAATTAAAGCGTGGATCAGTAGTTTTCGTGTTTAGATTTGTTTTAATTTCACATGAACCCATTTATAAGCACACGATATAGTAATATTATACTATACACACTCATTATACTACTTACTTAACTATACCTCTACCTGTCAATTAAACATTTACCTATACTTATTATTGCAACGAATTATTATTTTCTACATTGCACAGTCATTACTATACTTAAACCACCTTCGCAACCTTTATCTTTCTTTCTCTATACTTCTTTCTCTAGTTTGCTCCTGCTCTTTAAAAAATTAATGCTTTTATATTCTTATTAATTAAATCTCACACTCTAAACCAGTTTCATGTTTAATTGTTTTTAGTTTGTAGTCACGGCTGGTAGATTTCCTGATGTTTTTGCCTCCTAATGTCTCAGTTTTCCTGATCCCTATTTCTTGTTTCCGTTATTATTATTGTTACCATTATATTCCAACGTAATCGTGCATTTTATTTTATTTGTAACTACTATATAACATTATTGATCGCATCCATCTTTTGGTTTTTGTTTAACACACTATAATTAACTATAACATCCTACTTTTGGAAATAGTCTTTCAATCTGGTAATTGTAGCGGGAATCTTTTATTCTTTTAATTCTACCTTAATTGGGTTTATACTTGCAACTAATAAAATTGATCAATTCTCACACTTGTTTAAAAGAGAAATATTGTTAGTACTACTGGCTGCTTAAATTTATATGGGCAGTAATTGTTTTATCCCCCTTTTTTGAAAATTTCTTCCCCCAACCCATTCCAATCTGTTACGCGTGTGTTTGCGTTCGAAATATTCTATAGTCATTATTTTAATTTCCACTGATTTGTTTGATTATTTTGACATTAATATTCTAAGTAAATATTACCAATTAGATTTGAGCAACCTATTTCATTTATCTTACATATCATTTATCTATGCACAAATGAAATACATTAAAACTCCCGATTACATGAGTATTGATTTTAGGCAGTTTATTTCCTAATCAGTTTCTTACCTTTTCACCTGAATATTTTGAATGCTTTGTAGTACCTCCATACTCATTCGAATTTTAAAAATCTTAACAGAACAATCTCACTTATCTGTTTCTACATAATATTATGTATATATACTTACTTCTAACTCGGCAATGTTACATCTTTCCTCTTTTGTGACCAGTGATAATTTGCATATCTAATTGACTTTTTTTGATTAATTAAAAAGTCGAAACTTTGAAATGCCTAAATGTTATGTGTATACCTATATACGTTTAAACTTATTAATCTGGATCTTACATTATTACTTTTGGTGTATTTAGCTATATACTATAGTTTTATTAGATTTTGAGCCCTAAATGTATTATGATTTATCCTGCAATGCTTTTCTGTTGAATGCTATTTTATTCGTCGTCGTTGGGTTGATGGTAGAACTTTTGATTTCTATTTTTGAATTTAAATTTTCTGTGTGTATAATATTTAGATGTATAGTATGCGTAATTATATTTTAATTAGAGGCTATTTTAAAGATTTATTTATATCAAAACCTAACAGCTCTTTATATAACCAATTATTTAACTATAGCTTTCCCTATGTTAACTGTTAAAAACTACCTTTATGTAATCGAGCTACTTATTTTCAGTTGATCTCTTTAAAAATAAATACTAATATATTTTAATTGTCTATATTTGTTTTTTCAAATTGCATTTAATTTAATTTATGTTTGTTAATTTATTAGATTGAAATTAAATATTCTTTATTAACGATATATATTTTATTGTTGAATTTAAATAGTTTGTATGCATTATTAATCCATTTTAGTTTGTGAAATTAGTGTTTTAAATTATTTAAAGTATAGTAGTAAATTATTGCTTCACTGTAGATCGGTGTCTTATTTTTATAAATATAATTAAGTTTTGTTGTACATCATTACTTAGAGATTACTGTTTGAGCGAAAACACAAAGAATCGCATATGTACCGTATTTATAAAGTAGTCATTTACTTCGCTGATTATCTCAATTTTAGTAGTTTACTTAATTTTGATAGAAATTGCCATTCTACTTTTTCCATTTCTTGATATTCTATTCGTGAACTTGTCTGTTTGTGTTATGTTTGTCCGGTGTTTGGATGTGAGTGTCATGTATTTGTACACTATGGATGTTTTTGTATCTACAGTAATGTACGTATTAATCTTTACGTACAATCTTATTCCGTGTTTAATTGGGACTCGATATTCACCCTCCTCTTAATATGCCTGTTTCTCTCCTCTAGGGCACGCTGATTCAACAACCTTACCAAAATGGCTTCCACTGAACATAATCCTTCTTTCTCTCGCGTCCTTTCCTCTTCAAATCTTTCCACCATTATCACAACAAAAACGCTCCCATGTTATTTCTCTTTCTAAACTTTCTTCACATTAAATGACCTGATCTCTATTTCTTGATGCAACAAACTATTCAGTCACATCGCCATCACTACTACACCCCTCTCCTACTACCACAACTTCACAACCAAGCCTGTTCGCCGTAATTTTGAGGTAATCTCCTCGATAAAACTCTTAATAAATTGATTGCTTAAACATATTTTTAGTCAATTAGTCAGTTAGTTACACAATATATAGTGTTCGTTTGTTATTTAGCTAGAAACCTCCACCTCCCTTTATGTAGTTGGGTGTATAGTTTACAGTAGCAGATTACCTAATCCAAGCCTAGCGGTGGTTGTGCTAATTAGCTCGTCGTTAGCTACACCTTTATTATAGTCAACATCTATTAGATACTTAGCTCTTGCTTGTTTTATAGCTGTTGTCTTGTGTTGTAGGCTATACGATAACGGCACCTCTGTGTTAGATTTTGTGTGACCTTGTGATGCTTTCTTTCTGCATTTTGGTTTTTGTATGTAGTTCTTAATATAATCCCGCTTTTTTAACCACTCATCTTTTTCTCTCCTCAACTCTTTTCTCATCTGAGAAGTATGTGTGTATGTCTTTGGCATATTTTAATATTATTATTATACATATATATTTTTATACACTATTATATTGTTTAGTTTTGCATGAACACCCCTTCATATATATGAATTAACTGTATGTTATTGTTTAGTACTTAATAGTGAGATAGTTAGGGTAATTAGAGCATGTAAATGTTATTTTTGTCTGTGGTAATATAGTATAGTATAATATAGTAATATATATATGTATATATATATAATTCACTTATAACCATGACTTTTAAGTTTAAATGTTTTTAAGAAACTTCGTTATACATTGAATTTAAATATTGTATGTATTGATATTGTCATTTTTTACTATCGGCTCATTGCAACCTTTTTTGCATTGAAATTAAAAGAAATTAATAGGCACAATCAGCTGTCTTCTATTTTAAATATTTAATTTATATGTGTTAAAAATGAATTTAATGTATATGTGAATACCCTAAACTATTTATAAATCAGCGCAATGTAGTTGACATGTCTATCTCTATTCAGATACCTTTAGCTTACTACATTTCTTTAATAGATCGAGTTTGGTCTCATTTGGTTAAGAACTGGTGAATTTCATAACATCGTTAAATATTGCATTTTCTTCTATCACTGTTAAAAATGTCGCGGCAGATTATTCAAAAATCCCATGTCAAGAACCCCCATTTTTACGTGACTTTTATGTTGTTAGACGTCGCGCTACACTTAAAGGAATTGTAGCAATAAAAACTGCTGTGACATTTAACAACTTAAATAAGAAATGACATTTAAAAACTTACATAAATGTAACGTGAAAAATTGGGCTTGGCGACATTTGGCGTCGCGTGACACAAAAGTGCTTTCCCACAAAAAAAATGGTTCGTGACAATTAAGAATCCATAAATTATATTTACGGTTATAAAAAATGAATATAAACTACTATACAAGTAGATTATTAAAAACACCACCGCCATTATTTTCCAGGATTTTGTGAAAATGTCTCATCCTTTAAGAAAACAAAAGGTTACAAGTGCATTGTTGAACAATATTCAGGAAAAACAATATTTGTCAGAATTGATCGTAATGTGTCATGATGTGCCACAATTAAGAAAATCACTCTCGTGAGCTCGCGTGTGGAGAGTTCTCGCATGGTGTTGATGCACTTGGATGTTTAGGTCATTGCTAGGTCACTCAACTGGCTTTGTGCTTATTGTGCTTATTCCGCATTCTAGATTGTCGAACCTCAAAGCGTGTATTTAAAACGCAATGATTGATTAAAAATGTTACCAGTTTCACCAGTACGAAACGTTTATAAATTGCTCACAATGATAAAACACTGAAGCTGAAATCACCCCCCGCCCCCCATATAAATGTTTACCTTTACTTAGTTACACTAAATCGCGAAAAGCGGCCATAATACAATGAATTCAATCGATATTTTTATATGAGTCAACCATTTACGTATATTTCATAGTCAAACACCTAAGCATGGACAAGCGGGAAAGCTAACTTCAGTTATTATGTCATTATGCGTGGATTTATGTCGGCACGTTGCAATGATTTAGCTATCCCCTTCTATTGGACCAATTGCTATACACCAAATATTTTCATCTAATTAAAGTACAAAGTGGTCCGCCTTTAGTTGTCACGCAACACTAATATATTACGCTATTCGTGACATTAAAATATAACGGTTTTTATAAGTATCACAGTTAAAGGAAAATGGATTAATTGTCATGGGTCTTTAAACATTTTTCTTGCTATAGTTTAAGAGGCGTGACATTAGAAAATTTACTGTGACATTTAAACAAAGTGACGTGACTTTTTTCACAGTGATAGGTGAAATCTTAAATACATTCAAAAAGGCAATTTTTGTAAGACAACGTTTCTATATAACACAGCATAGGTTGGATAGACTAGAATGACGCATCATTGCGCGCAGATTGTCAAACGGGAAAGGCTAGAATAATTGTTAAGCGAATAATTGTGGATAAAATGTATTCAAGTTCTGTTCTCGATGTCATTATTGAAATTAAACAGGTTACTTGCTATAACGAATACCCAATTTAATGTGCGACAGCTTTTTCAAGATATTACGTTCAAGATATCAGATCAGCCGGCGAATTTCATATGTTGAATGTCTTACGTCACCTCTATTATATGACAATTTTAATGATAGACTTTCAACATGTACAAAAAATATGACTATTTTTCTACGGTAAAAATGTGATCTTCGTTGTACATAGCTGTTGCAAAAGTGTTAAAGATTATAAAAAGCCTCACACATTAATAACTTGAACCAAAGTTTAAAAATCTAACGGGCCATGCCTAAGAGAAATAAGCATACATGCTAAATGCAACCAATTGGTACAAAGACAATTCACATATATTGCGCTAATTTAAAAATAGATATTTCGCTCGTATATTATAGTCTACATAAATATCGAAAAATTCGATACATATCTATATAGATCTAATCCCATTTCTGTTTCTATGTTATGTACTAAATTATATAATTTTCATTTGTAATTTCTAATAGTATTTTTTCTAAAAGTAGTGCCATAATTCACACCATCTTAATTTTAACCTAGTTTTTGGTGATATAATGTTTATTTTTAATGTAGTTGCATTCATCATTGAATATTTTATTATAAACATAAACATAAATCATATTTTAAATTTTCCATATTTGTTATAAATCCGATTTTTATAATTCAAAATAAAAATTTTAAGTACCATTTTTTTAAACGATGTGTATTTCAGTTTTATTATGACAATATAGCCGTTATTCAGAGCTTTATTGAGAATTGTAACTTTAAAATTTAAAGAGATTTAAATTTTTCATGCATGTTTGTTTTATGCCACATTTTTATTATTTATTTAATATTTTCATCATAATTTTTAATAATTGGACATTTAATTTTGTAGAAAAGATTTAACTTTTTACACCAAAATATATATTTTTATTTCTTATAATTCCTTTAATAACATTTAACCGCAAATGCATGTTTTCTGTTTTAGTACATTTTGCTAATTGTTGTCACATTAAAGTCTTCTAGTTATTATTTTATATACTTTAGTTTTAAAATTACGATGCAGACTACAGTAACATTTCGAATAATTTTAGATTTCAGTTTTATATTGAATTTCTTTTATAATTTTCTAAATTGGTATATAGAAGTTGGGTTTCATAAAGAAAGATTATTTTTATTTTTGATACCATTTTTTTAATATTCAAAAAAAAATAAACAAATTTAATATTAATATTAATTTTAAAAATTTATTTATTATTCGAAATTGAGAAAATAATGGAATTTATAAACGTTATTATCTACTAATAAATATTTCCTATTTTATTTTGATTAGCAAATACTTTGAATAAACGTATGATACTAGGATTATTGTTTATTATAATCTAGAAAAATAACTGGAAAGTGCATTCGGCTTTCTACTTTATTAAGATTTATACTATAAAGCGATTCAATGAATTTACATAATCTAACGAAATATTTTGGTCTTTGTAATCAAATTACACTGCTATGCTATTTGTAATATAATCTATAGTTGTACTATAAGCGTGAAATTTTTGTTATAGTTGTCTGCATTTTGATTACCTTATTCTTACTTAATCCGTATAATAAACTAACTTAAACCTATACTTTTTTTGGATATTCTTTATTTTTGCTTAGAAAATTAAAATAATGCTAGTTTTATCACAAAAAGTAATTTGGTGGTTAATCAATGTAGACTTTTGCTTTATCTTTAATTTATTTTCTTCTTTTTTTCAGGAATTCTAATTCTCCTTAGTGTAATAATCACACTTGTGTTGATTGTTCATCTGCAAGACTGCACTTCAAATTATTCATTTTCTCCTTCTTACCCGCTCTTCTTTGGTTTGCTCTTGTATTACATGTGTACAAATGTACTGTACTCTTTGTTATATGTATCTTCTATCACTTAAGGAGCACATGAACAGCCGTCCGGTAATAATACAGTTGATCTGACAATCTCTTTCCTCCTCCACAGGTTTTTTCTGCCTCACTTTAATTCTACCTCCAATCTTCTTTCCTTCATTAACTCCTAAACATTTCCAATCAGAACATTGCAATCGGTCAACAGATCACAACACGAATCCTTTTTTATATTTCTTTAAGATTCTTAATCAGTGTCGAGATATTTTTTTCCTGCTTTTTTTCTCCCCGAATTGTTACTTCGACAAGCTTGATTTATTGAAATATAAACTTTTTGTTTCATACTTTAGTAATATCCTAACAATTAATACTAAACTGCTGGCCAGACATATCTGTCTTTGCATTGTTAACTTATTTATAATAATGGAGAGCTTATATATACAAATATATTATACATACGTAATATATTGGGGGATATCCAACTAGTATACTGCATTTTCCCGTTTTCTGTTATTGTCACTTAAAACTGTGCATACCTTATAATTCCATAGACGACGTTCGTTATACGACGTAGTCTGCATGTTCCATTAATAATTGCATACTAGTACCATATTTTTCTCCAATACTATTTTATTATTTAAACTATTTTCAATCCAGACTAAAGCATATTAAACAATTATTATCATTTTTTTGAGAGAAGGTTAATTGTGCTCCTTTCTCTCAATCTACATTACTATACAAAGAACATTTCTGGATTAACGGTGATTTCCTTGTTCTTGTAAAATCTAACCTTCAAGAAACCTTGTACATTGTATGTATGTATGTGCATAGTATTTGTTATCAATATAACTTATAACCTGCATTGCACAGATGCAAAGGGTTTTTACTTCATAACTTTGTGTGAAGATTGCATTTAAAATTTTGATCAATCAAATTAAAACTTAAATACCCGTCAGAGAATCTGTTGTACTTTTCTGCATCTATCTATGTCTCTATGTTTGTTTGTCTGTTTTCTTTCTTTCCTCTTTTCTTTCAAATGACTTACATATTTTCATTGTGTATACATGTTACTTTATGGTGCGAGCATGTATTTGTATTTCCAATCCGTCTATATATATACTTTCTCTTTCCCGAGGACGAACGAACAAATTGACATGGCTGAACTGCGACCTTCAAATACACGACACAACAAATAGTTTATTTTTAACGAATCACTTTATGAATATGCAGTTTCTGTACATATACTACGCACACAATCTTCTTATTTGAGTACTGTATAGTTTGGCTACCCCATATTATTCACCTGTTTTTCTTTCTTTGTCATTAAAAAATTACAATGTTGCTTACCTACTATTAACTTAGTGATAAGCTTAATAGGCTTCCTTCTATTTGACTTCTTCTTACCCCTTTTTTCTTGTGTTATGTTCTATATTCAAAACTAAAATTGATTTGCTTCGCTCTCCCATTTTTTGCTTAACTAACTGCATACGCAAAAAAATAACTACCTATACAGTAATCCCACGTACAGTTGTAATTACCGGGTTGGATTATATCGTTTTATTGTTGCTTATATTATACTTTTGAGTTCTCCTCTGTTCCTTCCCATCTTCCATCTCTCCTCTGAGTTCCTTGTTACTTAAAGTAAAAGTAATAACTATGATTCACTAAAATGCTTGTGTTGTATATCCTATTTTCCCATTCTTCTACCTAAAAAGTAATAATTTTTGCTTGTCAAATGCGAATCGAATGACAATTTTGCTCACATATTGTATAATAATTTGTGTTAAAAATCGTCCTTAGTTATACTCTTCCGCTTACATCGATGCTATATAAAAAACATTATATTCACAATATACCTGCTATCGGTAGTTCCTTAAAAACTGGCTGACATTTTTTACTTTTTATCCTGCCCACAAGTATCTGACAATGCAACATGCAAGCTACATATATACTGAACTATTTAACTATTCCCCCTTAAAAGTAATTCACTTTAAGTAAAATCTGATGCTACATACCTATGTGTATGCCACACGACGATCTCATGCTTTCTCAATCTTATAACTTCTTTTGTCTACCAAATTATTATACCCTGGTATACATACATATTATGATTTCTTATTATAGGATTTAACAAGTATATCTCATCTCCGTTTGATATTTTATTTTTTGTTTCGAATATTTTTTTTGTCCCTCCTGCCACTTTTCATTCGTCTCCTTCCTTTCATATCTTATTATATAAATTTCCAAAGATTGTGTGTTTCATTCTAATTTCTTTCTTTATACAGTATGTATGTATGTGTAACTCGAACAACAGTTAAAACCTTACATATTAAAACCCATATTTGGTCTTCTCATCATTTCAATGTGTTGACCATTATATTTTTGACACGCAAAAGTCCCGCGCATATTATCTATGTGTATATCCATTTATTATGCCCCATCTATGTACGAATATACCGAATATACAAGTATATGTCCTCAAGACTCGTGATATCCGGAAGACATTTTTTACCTGGGAGATTTTTTGCTTGATAAACTGATGTAATTGCATCTTTGTTTCATTCTCCACTCCATTCATATATGCATATACACTTAAATAATTAATTCTTCTATTCTCTCCTTTTTGCTTGCGCTCTTGGTGTACGTATATACAGGGACGCGTTTACTAAGTCTGTGCATGATTGTATGTGTGTGTGTATAACTTACTAATGAATATGTGTACGTATATGACTTACTACTACTACTACTTATATATAATTAACCTTCTATGCTGTTGCATTACTGCGGATTACAACTCGTTGGAACTTCTGCAGAACAAATCCGTTTGAAATTTTTCGTCTGGTCACAATCTTGTAAGCGGTACAATTCGATTTATGCTGCGAGAATACTGTTGTTGTTATTTATCACTTACAAAATTTATATAGATTATGCGGAAACTTCTGATATAATTTCGGAAGCTCAAAACTGGAGAAACACAAAACTAATTTTGGGTACTGACTACATTTCTACTTGCTGGGTTCACCATATAAACACCTTGACTACCTAATGTACCCTTCTCTGTGAATGCTATTGATGATATATATTATTATAGACTGAACATGAACTTAATTATTTAATTTGTACATTCGTATAACCTGTACTACACTATGTCCTATTTAAAAAGTGAATTTTGATAATAAAAATTAAAAGAAATTCAATGTTTATTTTTGCGATTTATTATTTGGGTCTACAGACGCTTATTAAATTGATTTTATATTTTATTACTGATTTAATTGAAATTATTTAATAAATATGTAATGTAATGAAACATTCTGAGCCCTTTTAATGAAATTTATTACATATTTTGCTAAGTTTATTATATATAATGGTGTGGTATAAAATAGTTATGCTTGGTAAGACCCAATTATATGATATATTTATAATTAATAATTTCTGCACAATTGTATAATATATATATCTATATAACGTTTTTACCTATATTTAATATCTTGGTGTGTAGCTAACTTAGATAATTCAAGAGTAAACAGTTTTAAATTAATCTGTAGTCTAAATTTTGTACGTATGCACAATAATGACTTTTAAAGGCAACAATATTATTTATTTATTGGAGTTTATTTTATCGTGGTTATGTAAAGGATATATTAATAGTATGAGTAATCAAACAATTGAGGTTGGTGTAATGCTTCTTTAGTTATAAATTTTATAATATAGGTTTAATACTGTCAATCGAAAAACCAATTATTCTCTCTATATATATGCATATTATAAATATTTAAAGCTTTCTAATACATTACAGTGTTTTTTTTTATATTTTACACGAAATGTTTTATTTATAATATAGACAATATTATGCAGTCAATATGTGGCTATTTTCTGTAGCTAGAACTTAAATGTTTGATATGTTTAGCCGATTGCAAAATATAGCTCACAAGGACTATCCTGCATAATATGAAAAATATTAAATTAGTCTCTGATATCACAATACCCGTACAATACTATATGAACAATTAAATAGTTTATTAATGATGAAAAGCAGATATTTAATTCAATATGACAAATAACTGGGTTGTTCATCAATTCTATTGAATGTCACAAATTAATATTGTACCACCGTAGCAGTGTAATGATTTCAACTAAAATAAATTTAAAATCTTGGTAAAATTAGTAACATCTATATATGATAAAAAAATTATTAACATTTCTTTTAAGTACATATTAATAATTTTGAAGTGCTTAATCAATTTATGGGCTGGTCCAAAAATACAAGTGTAAGGTAAATAAGTAAATAAAGTATCCATAGCAGGAAATAAATATTTGAAATGGTCAAAAAGTATGTACCTCATACATACCTCAAACACAAACTTACTTCTAATATAATTTTTATAAATAGTTGTAAAAGAAGCATAACAGTTAAAATAAGAAAAATTGAAATTATACTATTATTTTATTGAAATATTAGGCTTAAAATTTGGGTTTTAAATGGTTAATTTTTACGTTAAATAAGGGCTATTTTTAAGTATAAATCAAAATATCAACTTTATAATACAATTTTGTGGTATAATTCTTAAATTAGATACAAAAGATATTTAGTATCTATAAATATTAGAATATATGTAAAAGCATATTTTGAATATACCGGGTTACCCAAAATTCTTTGTTGCAGAAATAAAAAAAATAGATTTCATAAATTATTTTCTTTCTGTGATATAATACAATTTCACAATAAAAATTCAAAACATAAATTTTTTTTTTCAGATTTTCAAAATCGAAATCAACAAACTTATTACTGTTAACAGCGAACACTTTGACGATTAGTTTTGATTATTTTGTATTTATTCATTTTTTTTTTCATATTCATGCCTAGATACATATTATCATTTGTGTAAATATTATGATATATATCATCTAATTTTTGTAAAATAATTTATATTTATATGATAAATAAATTTTATGATTTTTAGTACACAGATTTTTGGGACACCCGGTATTATTTTTTCTTAGTTTTTACTATAGACCAATAATTAATTAGAACCATTATTACTCTGGTTTTTACTGAAAAAAGCAAATACCATGTTTAATATGTTTTATTTATTTTACTATATTATTTCTTACGATCTTGTAATTATTTTTCTCAATCGAATAATGTTAACTTTATACATATATTAAGATTTACCTTTCATTTATTCATAATTTTAAAATTTATGATTTCATCCTGAAGTGTATTTCTTATATTATATTTGTGAAATGTATATCATGTTATGTACATACCTACGTTTAATGGACTGTACACTGTACAGTATTACAGACTAGTTGAACATGGTGGATTTTACATATTATATAATATATCGCTAATTTGAGAATAACTTTCCCGTGTATGCTTCTTACATTACTATAATTGTAAGAGTTTCACAACTATTTTATTACATTTACCATATGTTGCCACTCAAAAGCTTTTACCGTCATACATGCATTGAGTACTTTTTTATATCATGACGCATGTTCTGAATTTCAGAAGGAAGTATTTCTGAATGAATACTGTTTGTTTTTAGACATACATTGTGTTATAATATGATTATTATTTATTGGTCATGTTATGATAGGCTTTAATCATGAAATTGCTATCGAAAATAATATTTTAAAAATAATTAGTAATTTATCTTAAATAATTAAAAAATATATAAGAACATTCCAATTTAGCGCTCTTTCCGATCGATAAGAGAAGCACACCCGAAAACATCTATCACTTCTTTAAATTATATCTGACTTTTTTAATGAGCAAATATTTATATACCTATATATAATTAAAACATTTTGCTTCTAAATAATGTTAATATTATCGAGAATGTTCGATATATAGAGATAATTAGAAGAACAAAACTTAAAACATTCAAATTTGAGATTAAACTGAATTGAAAGATACAAATAAATTTCTTCATAAAAATGCATAAAAAACTTTATATTGCTTTGGTTTGATGGAAATAAAATTATACATTAATTGGTAAATAGTAAATCGCAAATAATTTTATGCATAATAAAATAATTACACATTGAAATTTAAATAAAGAGACATGTAGACATATTAAGTATATAGAAAAATAATGACCACAGCTGCATCCAAATAATATAATTAGTAAAAAAATTATGTATTTTACTTAAAATATCCTTTTTAAAATTGTAAAATTGTTTATTGCAATATTTATAAATTTAAATAATTATTTATTTTATTTATTATTTATAAAATATCATTTTAAACCCTTAGAAATGATTATTTATTGTGTAATAATTAAAAGGATTTTTTACAATAGATTTACTGTAGAGATACTATACTACTATATATAGATTAAATATATTGTTATGTGAATAAACATAATGCGAAAATTAACAAAATTATCAAATTCCCGATATCTATAATAATTGAAATAAAAATCAAACAAATATATAATAATAAAACACTAGAAAATATAAAATCAGGCTATTTATCGTGGTAAATAATAGTTCGATTTTCTTTTATTTCTAAAAGACTAGGTGTTTATAATATTTTAAACTGATAAAATAAAAGCAAACATTTCTTTCTGTTTTAAAAATTCATTTTACAGCACAATATATTTATTCTGTACATAGTTAATAAAGTGATGCAATAAAATGTTCATTATGATTTTAGATTGAACCTTAATGTTGAGGTTGCAATGTTAATCGTATACTCTTAAATATTATCTTAGTAAATATAAACAATTAAATATCTATGATAAATACACTAAGATAATAATTAAGAGTATACGATTAACATTGCCACCTCAACATTAAGGTTCAATGTAAAATCATAATGTACATTTTATTGCATCACTTTATTAACTATGTACCTACAGAATAAATGTTTTGAATTATTTAATCTAAAACTAATAAGCAAAATACATTGTTATAACTAAGTAAAAGAACAAGCTTAAGATGCTCAAAAGTAAAAAAAACATATTTACTTTCATTAAGCCCTATAAATACCAGATATTTAACCAGTATATTAACACATAGTGTATTTATCATATAGATATTTAATTGTTTATATTTACTATGTGTTAATATACTGGTGAAATATCTATGGTATTTATCGGGCTTAATGAAAGTA
>JAYRBW010015663.1:0-13009 GCA_036023295.1 Invenusta paracnida | reverse complement strand
ATTAATGTGCTTTGATTCACAAATATACGCTTATTATTATTATTATTATTATTATTATTATTATTATTATTATTATTATTACTATTATTGTTATTGTTATTATTATTATTATTTTTATTGTTATTATTATTATTTCATACTGAAACATTACGAACAACACTATCAACAGGCATTAAACTAAAACTATAAATAAAAATAGTCTAAAATTATTTCACTTTAAAATTTTCATTTGAAAATCAAATAAGTCAATGATTATGAAATGAGTATTCAATACATATTTCAAAAATTAGTCATTTTTGTAGACTTACAAAAAATTTACACAAAAATTTATTCACAATTATTGTATGAAAATGATACGATCGATGATATACTTTCATGATATTGTACATCACGAGACAGAAAATCAATAATGAAGCAGTCTTTGGGTCGATATAAAAGTGTAATACATAATACAAGCATAGAAATAAATATTTTTTAAATAAACTATTAAAATAAATAATTAAGTAGAGTTAATCTATGTATATCATTGAATACGACTATATTGTACCTACGTATTCATCAAGATTACCATGTAGCGATTAATTTGTTTAATTTTTTATCAATAAAGTATGTTCTTAAATTAAAATTTTTTAAATTTATGAAACACATTTTAAGCTAGTTTTGAGCTAGCAGAGTTTGTCTTGAATAACTGCATGAAACGATTGTGGTAGGGTGTTGACTAGATATTATCTCTTGAATAGGAAACTGGAAGCTATAGCAGACGATGCCACTGAGGACGCACTTGAAGCTGCGGCAACCTTTGAAGCAAATCTTACCTTTGAAAAAATTGGAAGAAAAAAGAAGGAAATTATAAGAGAAGTCATTGATTCTACTCAAATATTGTTGAATTCGGGAGACGTTGACTGTTCATTTAAATTGTTCATATTTTGTAATCCAGAAGCATTTAAGTAAAAAAGTATGAATATTTTTTAAAGCTGATTTAAAAAAAGTTAAAATATATAATCCTAAATAACAGTAACATTTTCAAAATCCACTTGCAGATTAAATTCATATAATAAATTTAGGTAAAACATGCAATTAATTAGATTAAAAATATGTACATTTTGTTAAGTAAATTGAATGTTTCATTATAAATGCATCAGCAGAACAAAAATGAGTGATGACATTAGTAACATTGATTTTGTATATATACCAAAATATATCTCTGTAATTTACTAATACCAAAGATATTTACTAATTATTGGATAATTAGTAACAAACGAGATTAAATTAATTAAGGTTGCTTCCAATAGTAGCGTCTTGCCAACATCGGATTAGAAGCCTATCACTGTAAATCAAGCACCAGCATTGGTAAACACTGTCCTTGTTAATAGATCACCTCTGAAAGATATTGATCTCATATCTTTCTATTGAGATTTGATGTTTGAACATTTCCATTGGGGTTTGATTCTACTGGTTAAGGGAAGGCCTTCCACACTTCGTAGAACCTAAAAATCGGACAGAGGTGACTGTAGTCTGCCTAACTAATTTACAGTATTTTTCGGAGTCTAAGTCGCACATGTAATCTCATATTGTTTAACGAAATATAGGGTGTACCATTAGACAGCGAACCGAGGACTACGGGATATCCCGTTGTCCTCGCAGCGAACATATTAAAATTTACTTTTTTCGCCAAAAATACCTAACATATTGATAATAAAAAATATAAAAAATATGAAAAGTATTTTTATAATTAATATATTTATATAAGTAATTTCAAATAAATGATATCTATTATTCTGCATAAAAAGATGCATAATAGGTGTATTGTAAAATGTAATTGGTAACAAAAAACAACACGATAATCAACGGCGGATTTAGTATTTTATGACGTGGGGGGGGGGAGGGGGGCGTCAGTTAAAAGGGGCACACAAAAATGTCACACTTGATTTTTAATTTTATTAAAATGTATATATTGTTTAATTTGAATATATGCTAATAATAATTAATTGAAATATACAAATTTCATAAACTAGCTAAACGAGATATTTTGTATCACAAAATATGAAAGACGTTTAATTTCTATACTATATAAAACCGAAAAAAAATATTGGCAGAAATCTTTACACTATATTAGTCATTGAATGTAAAATCAAGTGAGAAGGGTATAGCTGTAAATGAAGCTTAAGTTAAAGGTAGCGAAGCTTAAGTTAAAAGTAGCATGCCTCTGGGATGGATGCTGCTAAACATAACAAGTCTTTGTCATAATCAAGGATAATGTCGTTAGGTGATCAGTTTGATCTTGAAAGAGGATCCGGTTTTTCTTTTCATTATACTACTTACTTATTTATATATTATTTTAGTTGTTATAAACAAATGCATTGTTATTGTACTTTGAATAAAATGAACTATTGTTGTTATAAGTATTTATGAACAAATATCAGCACATGAGCATACAAGCAATATTCCGCCATCGTTGATTTTAAAAGGTTTTAATACCTGTTTCAACGAAAAATGGGCTCTTTCGAATTTTGCACTTGTGACTGCTAAATGTGGTATCTAGTTACCTAATCTTATTTCATCATTAAATAGTGCATAAGATTTGGGTAGTTAAATGATACATTGATTATTTTCTATCGTAAATGTTTATACTTTGAGATTTTGAGTTTTATGATAAAAAAGTCACAGGAACAGTTTAAGTATTGATATTTATAAAAGATAAGTTGAGTAATAGTATATTTATTATATTAAAGAAAGAACTCAGATTTAGTAATAATTGAGAATACAATTTACACAATATTTTAATTAATTTCTCTATATAATAAATGCATTTTAAAACGGTCACTTGACATTCATTAAGTAGGTTTAGTTATCAGAAGTTTCATTATTACCATACAGCATTTTTTATGTGCATTAATTAATTATCTTAGTTAGGTCCAAGTTGATTTTCCTGCGTTTACTATGTTATGTAGGATGATATTATTCAATTATTCTGAAAAATAGTTTTACTAAATAAAATTTTACTCGTTTTTAAGAATTGATCCAGCATTTTTTAAGTAATATAAATAATATTCATATATGGGTTTAATCACATATTTAATATTTGGAAAATAGCCACTAAATAACCTGTTAAATTTTATTAAATTTATGCATATAAAAATTAGAACAATTAAATACAGTTTTCGTATCATATTTCAATCATACTTACGGTTTAGGTATACATTGCATTCTGGGTGTATAAGTATCTATATTTATAATCTAATAATATCATTTATGAAAGCACAATACTTTTTCAAATAGCGACTATGTGGTAAATGGACTTCTTTGAATTAGGTACGTGTAAGTTGATTCATGCAACTGTTGACACAAGTAAGAAAATAATACTGACTGAATTGACGATAAATTAATGATTGCAAATTAAATCCTGCATGTTTTCTCTTTAAGTAAATAATATATTTCCCTGTATATTTTGTACTGTTACAAAAGTATCTAAAAAAAGAGTTATTATATTTTTATATCAATCGAAATCTACGACTGCATTTTAAAATATGTTTTACATTTTTAGTAAATGATTCCAGTTGGTTCATTCGCAAGTTGCGAGGATTTATTCCCATCTAATCGGATATTATAAGTGGTCATACTACGTCAACAAAATGTTTCAATTTTTGGTGCATACTTGGTATCCTCTTTATTCGTACAAATAGTTATGCGAATAAAAATTGCTTACCTGATCAGATTTTGGGGCATTCCGGGTGCACCAGTTAGAAAAGCATTCACAGTTGTTTGTCACCAAGTTGTAACCCGTTTCATGGAGTCGACTCTTTGCTAGTTGAACAATCGTAGAGGAGGAAAACTTACCCCCATAATTGAGTCGGAAGACAGGTGTTGAAGCGAAATTTTTTTCCTCTTGATTGATCATTGCCTTACCCGACTGGTTACATTGACGAGTGCACTGGCAGGTGGTTTCAGGTTCGCTAAACTGGATGACATCATAGGTCCCCTCATCCTCGTAGACTGCCACTACTATAGCATGATGATCGTAAAGGTGGGTTTTGCCACCGGAAAATGTGCGTTCATAAAAGATGTGATCACCGGGCTTCAGATCCTTAATGTTGAGGACACGCTCCTTCTCCCCTTCATAGATGTAATTGTTTAGACTATTGTCTGTCGTCATTTTTCTTCCGTTTATTCTAAGTTTCTAAATGACACTGAAATAGTCTGTCTAAGTTCCTTAAATGTAGATAGATAATGCATTAATAAGGTGAACTCGTAAAGTACTATAAATAGCCTTATTCCAAGAATACGATAGCTAAGTCACCCCGTATATAAAAATGAAAACGACGAATCATATGACATATATCATTATTGTACTTAGCGTTTTAATTCTACAGAATGTAAACTACATAATATGTACCTACTTGTCAAATAAGTGTTCAAGTACTACGAGCATATATAGCAGTCGTTCAGTTTGTATTAAAAATTAATAGAACATCTGTGAATTATGTATTCACCATAGATATTGTACTAAACTAAGGTTAACTATATATACAATATCTATGGTATTCACTAAGAAGGCTGTTGGATGTTTGTATAATCAATAATGGGAAGGTGATTACAAACTCTTGGAAACCAAAGTATACGTTGGTATTAGGTTGATAGTGTTAGTATTGATTAGTATTCTTGGAACTTTAACTACCTAATGAGCGAAGTACTTACTATTATAATGTACTAAATAACTATTTATTGAGATTAGTATATCACAAAGTTATAACAAGGTAAAGGTCCTTTTTTTCAGGTAAAAATACTAATTCAGAATTAATTCAGGTAAAAATGAACAAGCATAGAAGTATTTCATTAGATAAAAACAGCATTGTCACTGTGAGAAAATGAATAAGATTACATAATTGTTTTGTTAATAAATTTATTTTATCAAAATATTCAAGTTGTTTATCTTATTCATCAAAGTATATACATAATATATACTTATATGTAAGGATATTTTATAATATTTATAAAAATAAGTATTATTGTAGTTTTAAAAAATAATATAATTCTATAACATTTACTATTTAATATATATACATATATATAATTATAACATAACAAGCATGCAATATATAAACTACATTGTTTTTCTAATAAAAAAATAATTAAGAATATTCTTAATTTGGTATACAATTTAATACATGCTTATATTGAATGTATTATGAGATTTATTATTAATTAAATATTTTTACATGATATTTATCGATGAAAAATAAATGTTAAACTTTTATAATTGAATGCGTAGGGGGTTAAACTAATTGCCAGGAACAACTTAAACAACTATTTTTGTTGTATTTTAGTTGTCTTTGCTAATTGCTTTGTAATATTTTTATTTTGAACTTAATCTATTTTATCCGCTATTCATTTTGTTTCCTATTTTTATTAAATTACCAGAACTGCAGACTAATAAATAATACATTTGCATATGTGCGTACATTTGCAGTGACAATAAATATATCACTTGACAACAAGACGATACCTATATTTTATAAATATTATTAGGTATATTAAATGGTTGCATCTAGGCTACGTTTATTTTGTTTAAAGGCAATTCGTTTATTAATTCTGAAATATCGGAATACCTTCGCAGCATTTCATTTATTCAATTCTCTTTTCGGAATCGAAAGTAAGAGTGCATTTATAGGCTAAATAAGAATAAGGCTAAGAATTGGGAACTCGCGAGTTAAAAAATTAATCGCTTTTTACGATTTAAATATTCTGCAGTAATTTCTGCTCAGTTACAAAGAAAAATACAAAGCTGAAGACATAAATATCTCTATTGAGATCGAACATCAATATGCACAGAGAGCGTTATATCGCACATAGAATTGAAGCCTATATTCTGTATCATATTCTCTAGCTATAATATGATCTTTTAATGATATTATTAAATCTGTCTGAGGACAATGAAATATAAGGCAATATTGATTATTTTAATTGTAACTCGTAAAATTGAAAAAAAAATGCCAACTTCGTTTTTGACGCACAGCGATTTGCTGACGTCTCACTCCTCGAGCTTTTCTCGAGGCTTACTCATAAAAGCTTCAAGCTAAGAGGGCTAAAGCCGCTATGTGTATAAGGGCCTGAAATAAAGATTATTAGAACATCACTTACATGGAAAAACACAACATTAAAAAAAAAGAAAAGTTAGATTGTAAAAACAGACATAAGAATGTTTTTATAATAAGTGATATACTCATATTTCTTTATTTATTCAACTGTTTTCATTAATCCGTTTTAATTACAAATTTAATTTTAATACATTATACACACTTATATATTGTCTATAAAGATATAGTTATGTTTTTCGCCAGTTTGACCACAGTTATTATTTGAGCCATCTCAAAAAGTGAGTTCAAGTTTTAATAAAATTGTATTTGTAAGTTATAAAGTCAGTGGTTAATAAGCATACATTTATAGATAATAACTATTTAAAATTAAATAACTCGCTAATTCAGTAAACTTAACTATCTACCCACACATCTATCTACTCACCCACCCAACTAACTGCCTAACTAACTAAATAACTAGCTATAACTTGATTTTTTAAGTATCTATATAGATAGCTATAAATATAGTTACCAAACAAATATTAATAAGTAAAAACTTTATTTTTTGGACAAAATTATATTTATAATTGTTATATGTTCCATTTGGTTTGTTTTCAGTTAGTGTTATATTTTTAGCGGTGCGGGTCATTTCAACCTATCTTCTTCCAAATTTGGAAATTTCAAAATCGTGATTATATAAGGTATAATCATAAAAAAAAACTGTTTTCATTAAATACAGGAAGATAAATCATTTGAAAATAGTTTTGGAATCTGTTGCGGTGATATATAGTTTTAAAATCGGCCTCCGAAGGCATACCTTAAAATAATTGTAAAATAATCATCTTCCTTTAAGTTGGAATTTCAGATATAGAGTATGTACATAGTTTCGATGTAATAGTGCCACTTACTTACACCAATAAATTCTTTTCATTTGCTCTTATTTACATAACTACAATGGAGGGGGTGCACATGTGTGCACATTTAATCCTTAAAAACAATCATTTTAATTTTCACCATTCACGAATGCATCATTGTTTTGCCCTCTATGCCTTACAAACATATTTTGCATTTATTTTCCGGATTTACTCCCCAAGAGACTTACTTTCACTGAGATTTACTCAGAGATTTACGTAGAGATTTACTCCAGATATTGTATTGTTTTTCGTAAAGACAGATATTTATTTTTTGGATTCTAAACTATTGACACTAACTATACCTACTACATATAACGTAAATGCACTATTTAAATACACAATTTTAATCCAATTATTATTAATATTGATATGATAAAAACCAATTCAATTGTTACGTTAGCTGTTAATTGATAAAGGTAACTAAAACTATTAAAACGTTATTATTTTAATATATCACGTAGACATTCATTTTAAGTTATATGATGAACGAAATAGTAGTTATATATACCTAATTGTTTTGATCACATATATGTGTATATTATAGGTATTTACCTATACATATATACCTATCTATCATAAATACCTATCTATAAGTGTTATACTTATTTACATGTTGGTTTACATTCATAGTTATTATTTGGATTTAACGAAACACTGTTTTTGTATTGAAGTATGTTATAAATTATACCATCTATACCGGAGGCAAACTGCCCTCTTCCGCAATTTTGCTGGGATTTTAAATGAACAAATAAAACAATTACCTATAAGCTTCCGCTACTTTCTCAACATAAAGTTTTACAACTCTTATCGCTATATTCTCTCTGACTTGTAAGTACACCCAAAGCCAGGGATAGTCACATACGACCATTTCTAAAAATAGACCGTTAATTGTCAAAAATGACAAAAACGTACTTTTTAAGATAAAAAATAATATCTTTATCGAAAGCATTTATATTTTGAAAAGGTTACTGATTAAGTTTCGTATAATAAATAACAAAGTACAATAAAACTGTTTTCTGTAAAAAAAATTATTATTAAAAAAGTCACATAACATTTATTTTACCCATTCTCTATAAAAAAAATGTTTTGGCTATTTTTAATGGAATATTTTACAAAATATATTTGTTAAACTTTATGTGGTTTCAAAATTTATTCTACTAAGAAATTTAAAAATTATAGGGTGGCGTCATAATAAGCTTTCTACCCTCAGTACTCCCCAGGAATATGGAAGCGAAAAAACCCCGATATGGATAGAATTATAAATAGTGTTAGTTATAGTAGAAAGTTGTGCAAATCCCTTGGCAGCATAGTAATTAAGAAAAGATAGATATAAGCCGGAGCTGCGATGAACATCTATTTCGCAGCTCCGGCTTATATCTATCTTTTCAATGTTAGTTATAATGTAATTCACGGCTGTGCTTCCTACTGTAATCGTATAATATGTGTATATGATAGATGAGTTTTATAATTAATCCAACTTTATACGAAAATTTTATCTATAACTATATATTTACTTCTAAAAATGGCGGGGAAGTGGAGTAAATTAGAAATCTCCCCCCCCCCATCTTTTCTACTGTTTACATCTTCAACTGGTCCTGCATATATATATATACAAATCATATAATGTAGGAGTATTATAAACAGCCTTTCTATTAATTTGGCGGATTATATACCAAATATGATGTATAATACTGCATTTTTAATACATTTATTTATATATAAAGATTACATACCAAATAATACTATATAATATATAATATTATATTATTTACCTAGGTATTTATTTATATAATATACTTAACTGTAATTCATTTTTGCATATGGGATAAAGTTTATTATTATTAAGTACAAATACTTAATCGTATTAACTAAAAAAATTAACCATTTATACGTTCGTATATTTAAAATTTGACAGTAAATTAAATGAGAGGATTTTATTTTTTAATTTTTGAGTAATATAACATTTAAAAACATATTTATGCATATGATAGGTATATTATATAATATATAAGTACGTTTTTGTGGGTGTCATTATCCTCTAAAATATCACAATTATATGAATGTAAAGTGTATTAACATTATATTTAATTTTTGTTATCAATATACTGAATACGTACATGCAAAGAAATACAATGTTCCTTTATTCCACGGTCACAGCAATAAATTTTCCGAAAATGTTGGGAAAATTCGTATTGTTTGTTAATATTTTTATAAATACCGGATTATTTAAATAAGAAAAGGATAAGTAAAATTGGAGGCTATCTCAAAAGGGGTGGAAAGGCTGGCAATATTACTTTTGTTTTATTTTAGAGCGTGGTTAATATTGTAAATAACTGGAGGGCAGCTCAGGCAATCTCTTTCTTTAATATAATGAGATTGTTGGATTACTTGGATATTATAAGTTACTGACTGATTTTCCAAGTATTTTTTTCCCGCGCTTTTAAAGCCCACCCTTTTGAGATAGTGCCGAAAAATTTATAATATTTAGTTTTCTTCATTACTTTGCCTTTGGTTAAGCATCTAAACCATGTCAATTTATAAAGTTCAAAAGTCTGATAAAAATCAAGCATATCACCAAATTGATAATATTCTTCCAGATTCTATTATCGATAAAGTCCCTTTTTTGTTGAAAAAGGCTAAAGAATATCCTGAAGAGAAATTACTACTTTTGTTTAAAGGTAATAATTATTTAATGCTAGGTCTATGCCTATAATATACTTATATTATAATATGATTAAATAACCTGCTATTTTGTAATCTTTTATTCTACTTTTGAAGTTGTACACATACTTATTTGAAAGTGTTTTTATTGACATTTATCATTTATTATTTATTACAATTTACTTTTAGTTTTAGTGTCATTTTATTCTCTGTTTCACTTTTTTATTTAAAATTATAAATTAAATTTCATATTTTTAAACCAATAATAACTTAGTTATTTATAATTAAATATTAAAATTCACATATTCATTTTAGCACTGTTGGTGTTAGATGATTTATGGTGTGATTGTGAAACAATTTGGAAAATATGCTCATGTCTATAACTTAATATAACATATATAGTCAAGGTCATTTAACTATTATCTAAATTTACTATTAATTAAATATTGTTATTATATTGTTATACTGTTATAAATACTGTTATTAAATACTAATACTAATAACAATATAAAATATTGAATTTTATAGATTTGTGTAGATTTTATAGATTTGTTAAGAAAAATACTTTATATACTATTTTATTATCATTAACATTATATTTATTATATTAAATCTAAAAATACAAAAACAATAATAATTTTGTTTATATTCATTTCAGTTTCTGTTTTTAAGATATTTTTTCTTAATTAATATTTATTTTTACTCAATAATATTTCATAAATTTGTGACATCACAATTAAAATCTTGATAATCATTCTTTTTTTAGATTATTATATATTCTTAAAAGTAAGATGGCTTTATTAACTTTAAATAAATTACCTAGATATATAAGTCAGGAATTCCCAATTATTAGTTTTACTTTTGATATTTTGTCTTGTCTGGGTGATAGAAAGCTTCAGGATCAGTTTTTACTGTATAATTTATGCCACTAAACTGGTTGGCATTTTTAAATTTAATTGTATATTTACCAATAGGCTAAAGTTTATTTTTAGATCATTGACAGAATACAGTGGTAATATACTCCTACCATGAGATTTAAAAGCTTTTATATAATTATTATCAAATAATAAATAATTAATTTTTATAATAAGTCAATAAAGATATAGAATCATATTGTTTCTAAAAGAGTTATTTCTGTTTATAAAAAAATCAGTTTATTATATATCTACTTTATAATTTTTAAAATTAAAAGTTAAGTTCTTGGATATGCTTGAACCACCAGCCTTTCAGTGAATAGCTGAACATACATACTATTCAAGTGTGCCTTAGAACTACTGGTATTAAGATTAAGCACTGCACTATATTAGTCTAGAAAGAAAAACACCTATCTATAATAATAGGGCATTAGTATTAGGCATTTACATTTATACATTATTTTATTTTATATTATTATTATTATTATTCATTTTTATTATAGGTTAAATAAACTTAAAATTTAGAAATAACTATCTTTTAGATCAATTTTATACTTCCTTATAATACAAAACAATAATATTTTGCCATCTAAATATTATAATAGATTTATTTATTGGCATTCCCTGATAATGCTTTCTTTACTCACATTGAAGTATCATGTATCATCTATTTATTATATTTAACCTTTTCCTGATGGGCCAATCAATTTTTGATACAAAATTGAAGTTAACTCACCCAGTAAGGTGATCAAAACTTAATAAAAAATTTAAAATATAAATGAATGCATTTCTAAAAATAGCTATTACTATAATACATGCACAATGATTCATATAGGCCACTGGATGAATGTCACCTGTTTTAGTTTCAATACCACTTGACAGAAAACAGTAAAATGAGGATTTGAAATCTGTTGGCTGGAACAGGCTAAGTGATAAACACCACACTGCTTTAGAATATTTTGATTGGCTATTAAGAATTTGGCAACATCAATGTTATTTTTATGCTAGTTTTGTATTCTGATAGATAAGCTACTTATTAAAAAAATTCCTATGCTTTCCTGACTACTGTTACTTACTAATTGTTTTCTCTCTATTATTGTCTACATTGTAACTTTTATGTTACCTTTATTACCTTATTTTCTGTGTTATTATGTTAGGTATATCTAGTGTAATTCTATTACCAAAATATATACTTAGTCCTATGTATTTTATTGTACCTATAGCATTTTAGTAATTACCATATATCAGTCTTATCATATTATAAATCGATTTCTGCTGTTTCCTCTCACCAAATAATGAGTACTTTACATGTATATTGCACAATTTGTCTTTCATAATATTGGTGGGTGCCAGTTATAAAAATCTGGAATTTCTTCATTCCCAGTTTATGAATACTATCCTTGAAGCATTGCCAAAAATTATTATATCACAACAGACAAATGATATAACCACACAGTCTTCTACATTTTTCACACTTTCATAATTTTTTTGCTGTATGCTATGTATAATATTCTCTTTCCTTAGTTAGCATATACATGTGGTTATATTATAGGTCTGTGTGTGTGTATAAATCACACAATGAGATCATGTAATAAGGTACTAACCATAGAAATAAACTGTATTTTGTTCTTCTGAAGGTAAATACAGTATATTTCTATGGTACTAACTATATGGTGCATGATAAGATCAGAGAGAAGGAAGAAAAAATATGCTCATTACATCTGTAGGTTATTTTCATTGCCTAAGAAAACTCTATGCTAGTAAGTATTCATTATTTGTCCCCCCCCTTTCTGACCACTGACCACAAAATTCTGTGATATAACTGCAGTGTTCTACTATGATGACTCATATCAGCTGAGTCTTCTCCCTACTTTTCATTTTTACCCAAACTAGTTTCTGGCACTCTTAGCTAGGTGGTCTGCATTTATAAATTCTTACAGTGTGCACTGTTATTGAAGTAAAGGAAACAGAGAATGAATAGATTATTATGAGGCAATAGTTGTTCTTTAGGTAGTCATTGCATTGTTATTACAGCTGAAAAATAATTTCAAACAATTATAATAGCCTAATTTAACTTCATTCTTACAAAACTCAACATTATGACATATTGCCACATAAATAGATTTAAATTATATTACAATATAATATTATCAACTATTTAAAAGAACGAAATATATCTGTCAAATATGTTATATCAGACAGTAACTTACTAAGTACTATAAATGATAAAGTCTGGTAATTATATAGATGTTATATATTATGTTATTATATATATGTTATAATTATATATTATGTGTTAAATGAGTGCAGAAAATATTAAAAATAATATAATAAATCTGAACAGAATCTGTAAGAAAGGTGTATGCTGTATATATTCTTATTTTTTTTCTTTGCATAAATTGTGTTGTATTTACAGATATTCACAGGGTAGGCCAGAAGTAAGTAC
>JAYRBW010015652.1:0-13009 GCA_036023295.1 Invenusta paracnida | reverse complement strand
TTAATAAATCAATACAGCATCGGCTTGTGTGTGTTCTCTTATTTTGATTAAAAATGCTGCTAAGGACTAACCATATAACACCATAGTTGTAGGACAAATGAGCTTCTGTACTATAGGATTTATATCTAAGATTCGTGCAATATTTGTGCACAAGTAAAAACCTCATGCTATTTAGATGTTCTGTCCCACACCTCAAATACGTCATTATGCACCACATACTCATCAGAAATTCCTTTGTTATATAACCGATGCAAATCGATTTTTTTTCAATTTGTTTATTTGTTTGGCGTCACCACATTTCCCTTAAACCACTTTATTTGCTTGCTGGATTCTTTATATCAATTGTTTTTGACTTTTTATAGTTTATATGCAAATTGGTATTTTAATATTTTTGGGCCGTGAAGAGTATTACTTCTTGTTGGTGTATTACTGTTTCCAGGGGTTAGGCTAGCTGATGAGCTCTAATAAAAGCGAAACAGCGCTGTCCTATAGTCTCCCTTGGTGCCAGTAATATACCGAAGTAGTATATCTGAAAAGCAGGATTCTTGACTGTTAAAGGAAAATGTGCGTCTGGGTAAATAAATGTTATTTTGAACGATAAGAAATTAATTAATCATGTTCAATTTTGATCAATGATTAAATTTAAATACCTTCAATTGATTTCAAACTAGTTTTTACGTTTATACATGTTTACTACATTATAACTGGAGTGATTTAAAACTTAATTTTGATTGAAAAATGGATTACTCACATATAGTGCAAGTTTTAATGTTTTTGTGTGGCTTATAATAGGTACATCTGATCAACATAATGAAGCACGGACTTATTACTTATGTATTTCATACTTTATGTGGTGTGATGACATACCTGGAATTCAAATTGTTAAAGTAACCCAAATTCTGGGGAGTTTAAAATACGGTGAATTCTTAATTTTCATAATATCTTGAGAGTCAAAATACATATTATCAATAAATTTCCCTTTGTTGTTTTACGTTATTCAATCAAATTATATAATTCATTTTACATCAATAACAAAGATTCAAACGTTAGAGTTTTCGACTTTTTCTTCAAATCTTCTCTGTTTTGGCCCCTCCCCTAGGCCTACAGGTACCAGCTGTATGGCCCCAACGTGCTATGGCTCATTCTTGGTGACGAGGTGGCAGTTGACCAGGACTACGCATGGTGGATCCACGATGCCAACTCCACTCGATGTAGCAGCAGAGAGATCACAGTGGCTGCCAACTATCATCTTGTCACGAAATCCGTCCTTCTTAGAGCGGACAACACCACGACTGTAGTCGACATGGTGAGCATTTTTATTGTATACGGATTATGATTAATAGAAACCTGTTTAACCAATAGAAGGACATTATTGCCTACGTCCGTAATATAGATGTGCGGAACTATATGACATTCTTTTAAGTACAATCTATGCAGAAGTATCGATTGCTTCGAACTTCAAATAAGTCTACTTAACAACGCTATAGATACCTTGTTATAAGGAAGATACAACAAGAATTTTCAAATCAGAAATAGTTATACGTGATCAATAAATTATGACAACGAAATATTGTAAGTTTCTGGAGACGTTTCCTATGCATCAGATGTTAAAATAGGCCATTTTAACATACAGGTAAAAATACTTTCATTGAACTATTTCAATGAGTTGATTACTAGGTATATTTAGATTCAGACAAGGTAATTCCTTGAAAAATGCAATATTCTTAAATATTGAATAATTAGCATAGACTTTTGTTTTAATATTCGAGTGTACTTATATTAGCGAGTTGACAATTCTACAACTCATTCGTGATGTAAGTTTGAAATTATTCGCACTCGCAAAGTCTAACATTCAAATTCTATGATATGCCTCAAATTTAACCCCCTAATATTTAATAACTGAATTCCAAATGTCACCATCAAAACTTAGGGAAACACAGTATAAAAATTCCTTCCTTTAAACCGTATTAAACTATTCAAAGGAAATAAGCATAACCATTTAAAATATTTAAAAATACTTTCATGGTAGAAAACTTTATTTTCTAGAGTATTTTTTCAGTATCATACTACTGATATATTTTGCAGGTAGTACAATAATACCGTATTTTTATGAAACTATTTATATTTCAATTTATATAAAAATTATGTTTCAAAATATATAAATATTGTTTGTGTATGTTCAGTAATTAAATATTTCCAAACATATAAATTGTGTTTTCCACAGTCATACTTAACAAATATTATCATTCCATTTTCCTAAGAAAACTACCTAATCTGTGTCTTATTTAATAACACTGAATGACAAAGAACATTCTTTAGAATGAAAATTAAACGTTTATTAAACTTTCTTGTACATATAATCATGACAGATACATATATTTATTATGAATAATTCGATCAATTTTAATTTTTAACCTAAGCGAATTAATGAATACAACCAAATGGCAGTCAGTCATTGATCTCGGTAGCATTTGTGTCTTTATAATATGTAATCCAAAATGTAGCGAGTTCGAATCAGGAAAGTGGAGACGCTTGGCTTTAATGAACTGATAAAATATTACTACTTACTGATTATTACGTGATTATCAAAGCTTTTATTATAAATTAACTTACTACTTTAGTGTCTAAACATGAGTACGAATTACAAATTTGTGTTCTGATATAAACTAGTATAATATTGATCAACTATAATCGAGTTGTGCGGAGATGTGAAATGACCTTTCCAGTTATTATTAATCCATTTCTATTTGAATCAAAACATATTCATCAAACAGTGTATTAAACGACCGTGTGTTGGGTTTTATCAGGACATTGGTATGTTCGACAATCTGTACCAGAAGAAGTTGCTGACACGGATTGACCTCAGCAACAATCCCCTCCGTGGATACGCCTATGACGCTGTGTGGGCTGCAGCTTTGACCAGAGACGCCGAGATTCGTCAGTCGGAGAATTCTGGATCCCCACTTCCGGAGCGTTCGACGGCTAATTCCCTCAACAATGTTCGCTTTGCTGGTGTCACTGTAAGTGGGAATCTCAAGGCTATATTTCAACTTATGAGGTCAGTTTTAGCAATGCAAAAAAGGCAAGAAAGAGATTGAGTTAGTAATCTTGTTCCCCCGAAATGCCTGGCCGGTTTTATTCGTAGTAATCTCTATTTATTAATAACATTGTTTTATTTAAAACTTCAAGGTGATAAATTCTTAATTTGTGGTTTCAGAGTTATTGATTTAATATTGTACAATTTTCTGTATAGTTATTAAATTGATTTCTCTGGCTTTTTATTATCCTGTTATATATAGATTAGTTAATATAATTCCATATATAATTTTATTGTTTGTGTAAGATATTTGTAAAATATTTCATATTGGCACTTTAAAATAAACAATCCTGATATTTATCTGTCTTTCATGTTGTCCATTGTCTAAGATTGCTTTTGTTAGGTATTAAGCAAACAATCTTAAAGTGATTCATAGTAAATGTACACATGAACATGAAGGATGAAGGAATTCAAATTACTCATTATGTCATACTTATTGGAAACAATCAATATATAGCAGAGAAAGGCAATTTCGAACTATATAATTATGTTGCAAATATTGTACATTTGAGATTGTTTTAAAAATGCGTAATTTCAACAAATTATGAGGCCAATTATTTACGTAATATATATGATATGGTAACTGCTTTGCATAATACTGTTCATGACATCATTTGAAAATCAGTTTGTAGTCAACATAATTCTATTTAAATGAAATTACTAAAACCCTTGGCAAAAGTAAACTCACATTTTGAAACAGAAAAGCTTACTTTACAGTTCATTTTCGCTGTAGGATACTTACTGGTGGCATCGCAAGTAGTAAATAAATGAAGTATAGCGAAAATGTATTCATGTATAACATTGTATATATTTATGAATTATTTTATTAAGCAAAATACTTACGTGATATAACAATATTATATATATATATAATTACGTTTATATAAATAATATAAATGTTTATGTATTGAAAAAAAATATTTAATAATATATTCATATCGCGTATTTTAATGTCGAGGTAATTAAATTTATTCAAATATATTGATTTTTTAAATCAATCCTACCTATTCAAATTGCTATTTCCTAAACTTTTTCGTCTCTATGGAGACCTATAACTCTTTTGTGACAACATAGAAAGTATGAGGTAGGATGAACAGCTGTTGAATCAAAATCTGTCAACCAATTAGAAGATTGTCCGGGAAAATCAATCATCATACATATAGCTGCAACCAATCAATTTAACTTTGATTAATAATGACTTTAATCAATTATGGAAACCTTTAGTTGGTTTTAAGTATGAAGTAATTGTAAAACGTTTAAGTATGTACGTGCTATTTGTAGATAACTTACAATATGTAAATTATAAGTGATGCAGGTAATATAAGGAAGAAACTGTTATATTTACAACTATCCGCAATTTGATGTGATTTTGAACACTTTGTATGAATTGTTTTAACAATAAAAATATAGTTTAATTTAAAATTTGTATTTGTAGAATTCTGGTAGTTTTCTTGTCGTGCTAAGTATGTTATTTTTAGACAAATTTCAATGTAACTTTATAAAAATTACACATATATTTAGAAACAACGTTTTTATTTTATAATGAACTGTATTTAAATAATTGAATCTGTCTGTGTGTGCATAATATAAATAATTATCAACCATGGTTAGGAGTAATAGTTTTTGTATTATACATTTCCGGCAAATTTCTGACTATAAAAAATATGTATTTAAAAAAATTATCGATTTATATTTGAGAAAAGCAAATATATTTTGTTTACTTAAAATGGATACGTGAATAGTACTTTTATAAAATATATTAATTATGTACGAATAGATTTACACATAAGTATAGATTATTATTGTTAATAGTATGTGACATATTCTAAAAGCGATTATGTAATTTTTTCTTTGTCTAAATAAATCAGTATTTTTGTCGGAATCGTGATATAAATCTAACAAATAATATATATGTATATATGAGTGAATTCTTTTTTTATGATAAACGTTAGCCTTTTTAAGTCATTTTTAATCGAAAAGTTCATCTATAATGGTAAGCTTTGTGCGATAAAGAATGCCAGTTTTATTATTAGATGGCGGCAAAAAAAATAAAAGTATCTTTTAATCTAGAAGTCATTTAATTCATTTCAATTATTTCAAATTCGTGATTATTGTGAGATAAACTCGAAGCGGTAAAACAATAAGTTTCATCATATTTTTTAAAATTCATAACTGAAAAGCTATAGGCATTTATTAAAAAAAAAGCAATTTAAGCCTTATACTGTGAAAACAGTTACATAATCAAACATGAAAGGTTCAAAGAAAATGGTACAATTTATAATCATGTCAGAGTCCAATGAAAATGAATGCATAATATTTAATATTTAAGTATAAATTATGTATTTCTAGACATACTATTTCGAAGAACATAAATAGAAAATATTGGAAACATAATATGTTGTTTTTAGGTTTTAAAATTGTGGATATAAGATGCAATATTTGGCCAATTTTCAATTAAATGGGATAATTTGAAATAGAATTGTATATAATAAATATACAGACAATGATAACAAAATTATTTATGATAAACAGGTAGATATTTTTGTGCAATAAAATTTAATAAAAATGTGTATACAAGTTGATGGGATATTAAATAATACTAATAAGCTAGACTTAAATAGTCAAATAGGCAAATATTCAAGCTGATTTTGTAAAGTCGTCGAAGACCAATGATGCCCCGACGTTAATGTCTACATCGATAAAATCAATAAATTCATTTCCCAATTATTTCAGAATAAATGATGGAAAGACTGCTATTTTTTAGAATTTCATCTCTAATTTTTGGATTTGTCGATGCCACAATATTGATTGATTCTCGTTCTGCACACATCAAATGAAAAGTCAAATCATGTGACACTCATAGATATGATATGTCTTACCTCTTTATATATATATACATATTATCATCAGTCATACACGCAAATACAGTTTCATTTCACTCTAAATACTCTGCATAATAAATATATTCAATGTTTGTTTTATTATCCAGTTTGTTTCCAGTGTTTAATCCGTCATTTTGTGCTTAATTGTAACACGTGTAAATTGTATTTATAAAAAAAAATAGTTTTTAAATATATACATATAACACATACTATAGTATGGGAAGAATACTATCTAAAATAAATGCTAAATTAATAGGCTACTAGTAAAGCGTAGATACAAAAGTAAATTATTAAAGCACGGAGCGTTACAGAAGTATAAAACTAAAACTAGAACTGATAGAAAATGAAAAGTTTACTTCCTTCAATTTGGAAAACTCATTGTTCGTATTGATGTTTGCTGGGTTTGAAGATAGCGTCACTAGCTCGCGACTCAGTAGCTCTGTAGCGTTGTTGTAGATGGAACCGTTTCCTGATTTCAACTGATTTCCTTTTTTTTAATTTTACACTATACACGTTATTTTGGAATTTTGTGATTTGTTTCCGAAAGTAGACAGCTTTATAAGCTCATTGTGTCTGAAATTGTTTCATAATTTCTAAAACAATATGTATTTGTTAATAATCGGAATAATTCCCGCACCAAAGTATGAATAATAGTGCTTTAAAATATTACAATGACGTATTGAATTGTCTGTTTGATAGCAATATTAATGCAATTTTAATGCAACAAAAAATGCAACATTATGCAATATTAAATGCACCAAACGTGTCACTTGAGCTAAAAGATTTGAGTGTGCGATGTAGGGATTTCATCATCCTGCGCACACAATTACACAAATCTGTTTTTATATTTGGCTAAGTTAAATTATTAAAGTAATACAGACATCATTTAAGACCCCCTTTGAGAATGCTTTTATTATTAACAAATATCTAATCAAGCTTAATTTGGGTGCATTTGGTCAAACATTCCAATAGAAATAATGCAATTGTGTTCCAAATGTTAATGTTTTTGTAACATTTTCAAAGAAAATAAATATCAATACTAAATTTCACAGACCGAACAAAACATTTGTAAATAAAAAAAGCATTATAAACGATATTATTGAGACATTGTTTGAGATTATGGAAAAAGTACTAAGCAATCGAGATAATAAATTCTTAACTATAACAGTAACTAAATGTTACAATACATTGCTTTTTTCTATCCGATGTTGCTTTATAGCGTACCATCTGTACCATTTAGTAACGGATCAATAACTAGTAAAATGGAAATTGCCATCTTCGTAATAATATCTATACACGCATGAGGCAGACATTTTTTATATGAAATAAAATTGTTATTTTGTACAACACGGCATACTTAAAACTAATATTTAATAAGTAAACTCAAAACAAGAGTATCACATGATTCAATTATGTCAACTTCACTGCTCAACGTAACTTTATATAGTTGCAAGATGCAGCACAGATTTCAAATCCAAAATGCAGTATAATGTATGCAAATTTGCACTAAACATAGAAAGACGAAAGCCGCTTTTCACGAGCTTCCCGAAAAACCGAGATTTAGTTTTGAGATGTCTTAGTCATGGATTGTCATAAAAATGTTGAGCTGGCATATTAGAGCAGCTGGGATCGTACCCCTCTCTATTCGTGTAGTCTATTTGACGTACTTCACTGCGTTTGGTTCACTGGTTCACTGCATGTTTAGATAATATAACTCCTAATTTAAGTTGTAAGGTGTTTTGCCTTGCTCAGATAACCGCAGTCCTTAACAAGCGTTTCACATGTTATATAACATTGAGCGTGAGAAGCTTTATAAAATTTACTTCCCTCATTCAAAGAAATATATATGTATGCTGTCCTTGATCTGTCAATGCAGGAAACATTTCACAAATACCTCACGGAATATCATTCTGTTTAGTCGAAATGTATCAATTATAAAGCTAAAATTTATTTTGTTTCCAAGAAATTTGGTCAGCTGTTAGGCAAAGGACTGATTAAGGATTTGCTAAGTTGGTTGGAATGAAATAAATGGCTTGAGTATCGAATGTAAGGTGATTACAGTCCAATGAAGATGAATTATGTAAATTAAAGTTCAAATATGTTCATCGCGTGTTATAGCTACTAAGTTGGTCACATATAGATGGCTAAATGTGAAGGAAAATGTATAATTTGAATTCGACTGTTTTTATTTTTAATTTGAACTCCAGATTTTTAATTCAGCAGTACATCAACTAACCTTGTAAATCACAAGTAAATTGCAAAGTTTTAGATAACTTAAAATGTTAAGTATCTTAAGTAAATGTTAAGTTTTATTTTTAATTTGAACTCCAGATTTTTAATTCAGCAGTACATCAACTAACCGTGTAAATCACAAGTAAATTGCAAAGTTTTGCATAACTTAAAAATGTTAAGTATTACTCTAAAATATTAACTGATATATTATTATCTCAAGTAAAGAAAAAACCAGTCTAAAAACAACAGAAAATTGAATTTCTAAAATTAATCAGTTAAATAAACATCTGTGTTTACATATTCCTTTATTTTTAGGAATCAATGGGATCCAAACTCTAATAGAACTCATCCTAACTCAAGTTATGAGAAAATGTCAAGAAAAATAATTTATCATAAAGAACTACATTTGTTGTTATAGTTATACAAACGAAGTACATACAATGTATACATGTAATTATTTGTATTGAATACAAATTATGCGTTCAATATAGCTTATCTAACATTAACATCCTGGTTTATGTTTTACTTTCAAAATGTTTATAATCAATAATTTCTTAATGCAGAAGTCTATTAATTAAATTCAACTGATTGTATACTTAAATATATAAATAACAGTGCCACATTACTGTTACATATACATTTTTGAAAATGTGCACTCTGTTATTGTATCAGTTATCATAGATTTTACAATACACAATGAAAGCATATTGTCGAATCACCAGAAACAATCGATATTTACTATTTTACGATTCTTTACGAGATATAGTCAGCTTATATATGAGACAAGCAAGAATAACACCCATCTATTCTGTAATATAAATTACGCAGTCCATAAATCCAGAGACCTACAAAGCTCACGTTTATTAATTATTGACAGCTTACTTTACAAAATAACTTGACTCCGGATTGCCAGTCACCCCTAACCAACCCAATAGTCTGCACTCGTCCTAGTGTGCTCTTCTCTTTAATACCGTGAAAGGCAAAAACGAGGCGAAACAATATAACTGACACGAATACTATCATTTATCATCAAAGTCCAGGGCCAAGTAGGCATTCAAACACGACAGATTCTATGTCGGATAATGTTTGGATTCAACATACATTTTCGAAATTAACAAATAATAAGAGGCATTGACTGACGCATCAAAATCTGTCTACCCACCAATCTTGCTATAAATCTTATTTATCTTTCTTCCCTTCCCTCCTTCTCTCTGTGATCACATTTGTGATCTGGATCAGGGTGAGTTCAGCTTTCGATCTGGGAACCGGAAGGGTCTGATCGAACTGAAGCAGTTCTACAATGGGACAATGTCGGCCGTGGGTATCTACGATGCGCACACGGACAACTTCACACTCAATCCAGAGAACAGACTACGATGGTCAAACGGTGAGAATTCACAACCTAATACCATCGCAGATATCTGCGCTACTTTATAAACATAGACTGAATTAATTCATTATATTTATTAAACATAGATCTCCATTAAATTACGTAATAATTGGAAGAGCTGATTGTTTGGTAGAGATTTTTATATTTAAAAACTTTATATTTCATAAACATTAAATAAAATGGAATCATTGTATAATATTGCTTAAAAGAAAATTTCAAAAAGGTGTGTTATAAAATTGTATGTATATTAGATGTATTTATTTATGTACTGCGTTCTATATTAGTAGAATATGCTACAAAGAAATACAATTATACGAATTATTGTGAAGGTTTCCCGCTAACAAATTATGTTATTTTCTTGTTTGAGTTATAAGTATTACATTTAAATAGAATATTGTTTCACAATGGGTTGTTATAATGTGTATTACGACTGTTTAAAAAAAAATGTATATTAATATGCGAATAACTTAAAAATAACTTGCAAATAAGATATAAGAATTTCTTATGCAGTAATCTACAAACTGTTAGATATATCTATCTCAAAATGATGACTATGACCAAATAACCAATATAACAACTATTGAAATCAATGAGAAGATACATATTTCAAATGTAACTGAAATAGCTTTATTTATTTGAATAGATTTTAAGACGTCTATATGCATGATATATCTGATTTAAGCAGTACAAAAATTGGATTCTATTTTTAGATTAACACATATTCCGTCAGCTAAATAACCCCGTTGGTGTACAAATCTCGTTTTCATCTTGTTTATTTATCCATTTAACGTCAATAAAATTACAAAATTACAAATTTATTTTGAACTAATCACTTAAGACTTGTATTGATTCAAATTTCTCATTTGGAACTACAATTTAATTATTATTCCGAAACGAGGAAATTATATTAATAACAAAATACAAGATATTAATACAACAATGTAGATTCTCTTCGTTTCTCTGTGTATTCTCTGGGATTCTCGACGTTTTTCTGCATAATGTAAAACCTTTGATGAAACAGGATTCCTATTCGCCGAGGAAAAGTTCTGGCCCACTTCCGCCAAAACAGGAAGTAGGTCATCAGCTTCACTGGGTCGACAGACTTCAACATTTGAAATTATCACAGCCTGACAAAAATAAGGAATTTAAATGTGACATTTTGCACATCTCAATCTGGAAACTCAAAGGAGTCGTCCTACAAGGGTTGCCACAATGAAACCATTATTCTAAACTTAGATAAAACGAAATAACTAAATTACTTTTTTACCCTATGTTTTTTACCCTATTTTGAACTTAGCCTTGCAGTCTGCATGCAGTACACATATATTTAGCGTAAAATAATTAAATTTAGTGACATGAAGTTCAAAAAAACGTTCCTTTATCAAGATTTGCAGTCTCCCTTACTATCGAAGAATACACAATAATTGCAAATAAGGTAGAAAGCCACAGGTGTAGTTTATCTATTCGAGTAGATATTTTGGAACAATTTCCAGTCAATTAATACGGTAAGGTACGAAGACACAAATATATCTTAAGATAGAGATGTACAAAAGAACATGTTAATTATGTATGACTGTACCCAATTCTATATTTATTCTGGATATACATTGGATGAAGCCGAAAAGGACTGGGATGGCCGGGGGTAGTGAGTCCAGAAAATCACACGGGAAAACTCAAGGACTTTGCATTTATCCCCCATCTATTATTTCTATCAAAGCTCCCCTCTCTCCCCGCCCCCCCCCTTCTCCGTTTTCTGTGAAAGTCTAAAATGCCTAAAAAGTCTAAAGAAACTCCCCCTTTACTCATACCCACCCTGCCTCTTCTCTCCCTTATTTGAGTTAATTGGGTATCTATTTTTCTTTCCAAAATAAATGAAAACCAACTTTTTGATTATACTTCTTTGTATTAATATCCAACTTGGTAGATATATGCAAAATGCAATTTTTGAGGGAGCATGTAATATAAATTATGATGTACCTAAATAATACAAGTATAAGATAGGGATGTTCATTATATGTATATGCTTTATAGGTATCATAGGTACTCATAAATAGGTTCCATTTTTTTATCCATGGATCGAATTTCAAATCGACTTTTGAATCAGTTTTTGGAAATAAACAGTTATTGATTTTTAAGAAATAAATACATGCAAACTTTAAATTCAACATATATAGAGAATAATAATCCAAAACTATCGACGTATTGATTGAATTAGTTAGATCTGAAATTAAATTTGATTCAAATTCCTTTTTGAGTAATATAGAAAACGACTGGTAAATATATTGGTACAAATCATAAAACTGTCTAACATTCCTATAATATATATATGTTTATATTTTTATACTTAATATATCGCATGCTAGACACGTTTTGTTTTGTCATATTAATCCGATATAAGCACACAGGCACGCATTATATAAGTATAACTAAACAGCACAATTAGTATATTAGTTTGCGTGCATTTATAAAGTTTGATGAAAAAACTGCAGCACAAGAGTACTGCAGTTGATTGCATGTGACATATTTACAAAAGTTTAAGTTCCATATTCATATAATAATGTTGCTTGAACCATAGGCTAGCAACATATTTATCTTTTGCTCTGTTGGTTCTGTTGTTTGTCTATTACTTGAATATCAATATGTGTATAATATAGTTCCAATGTATGTACATACACATGAAAACGTAATTCTGCGGAGAGGTTTTTATGTAGGCTTTTTTAATGTGTAGTTTCTCGATTTCCCCAAAATGTATGTTCACCAGAAAATCATGGAGAACATTTTAGTTATATAACTCATTGCATTAAAAATAAACTCGCTTTTAATTCTACCAGATTTTAAATATTTTCAAATTTAATAAAAAGCAGATATACGATATATTTTTAGCGCTATTAAAATATAATAAAACAATATTTTTTGGAATTTAGGATTTAATTAATTTTAGAGATTCACTTTTCATTCATAATTCTATAAAGGAAACTGATTTCTACAAAAACAAGGTACTACAGATAAATACGCTTTGCATATTAACTAATTATATATAGTCAAAATAAAACATATTCTTGCAGTAGAGCCTACTTGAATCAATAAAAGCCGCTAATCGTGTAGTCAACTTTCTAGCAACACACTATAAGTAACCCTCTTCTTTACAGGTAAGCCACCTCGGGACCACAAGAACATCTACAATAAAACTCTTTCAGTGAACCGCTACATCTACGTTCTGTTCGTGTGTGCTTCTGCTCTCGGTATCACCTGGGCAATCTTCCTCATGGTCATCAATATCAAATATCGGAAACACAGGTGACTCTTCTCTTCTCTTCTCTTCTCTTCTCTACTCTTCTCTTCTCTTCCCTTCTCTTCTCTTCTCTTCTCTTCTCTTCTCTTCTCTTCTCTTCTCTTCTCTTCTCTTCT
>JAYRBW010015641.1:0-13009 GCA_036023295.1 Invenusta paracnida | reverse complement strand
TGAGATGTCAACCGAAGAATTACATATATTTTGTCTCTCTTTCTATTGTCGTGTCTAGTCTAGGTAGTATATTTAAAGTAACGTCTTTGCGTAGACCTCAATTATTTTCGATTCATTTTTACTTTCCAAATGTTAAATAAGTTTTAGAAACCGACTTGAAGTTTGCAAAGGTTTCAAATTTAATTTAATCTATAGATGCTGTTCATTTAGATTGATTTTGTATGTTAAATCGTTATCTTTCGACCTCATGCAATTTGTATATGAATTATTCAAAATTAAAGTATATTCAAATAAATGACCAATTTACTTCTCTGTCCAATGCTGTGTACAAAAATACGCAATACCGTAATTGTCACAATTAATTTTATTTGTCAATAAATGATTTTTCTTATAAATATAATTTGAGACATTTTGTAGTAAATTTTGAATTACACGAATTGTTCGCTGTATATGAAAATGCTTTGAATCACATACTATTACTTATCTAAGTCCACCTTTTTATGTACGAAGGTATTCTCGATCAAATGTTGAGAAGTATTAGATCAAATGCAACTTATGTGTATTATTTATGAATTCTAAGTTTTAGTGAATGGAAAATGTGTAAATATCGCGATCAAATTCAACTTATCAAATATGATATCAAAGTTTAATCTCACTATCGTTTGGCTTAATCCAGTGTTAATTTATGTAAATTGAAAAGGCATCTTATAAAGAGTATTAAAAATTCTAACTTTATATATTTAATAAATCTAAATTTACTGGTTGTATTATTTGGTTGATTGATTTTTTTAATGATTAAATTTAATAAACGGAGGAGATATTTATAAATATACATACTTGAGCACATTAATCTTGGGGGGGGGGGGCAACTTACTCACCCCTGGCTAGTAGTTGTGTACTAGTCGGTTTGTTAGCAGGTCTAGGCCTGTTTTGTTGGTCAAACGATTTGTAAAGCGCTCCTGACATCAATTTAATTTGTGAGCGCTATATACATAAATTAATTTAATTAATAATTAAGTGTAGTACTGAAGGATTAAATATAAAAAATAATAATTAGAAGTTTCGTGACAGCAAGTAAAGTAAAGTTGTTTCTCACAAATACTATATCATTACGCAATTTAATATGTAATGTAGGGTTAGAAAAAATAATATATTTGATTAAATATTACAAATTAGTAAATTTGAAATTGTACTTATGCATATATTTAAAAGGATTCTTCTACAAGAAAAAAATCTAAGCATGCATTTGTCTAGAATATATAGTGCTTTGTTTATTCAGAAAACAGATGTGTGGACAATCATAATAAAACATTTTAGTTTACATCGAAACTTTTATTAACCTGTATCTATTAATACATATGAACAGTCATTGCAAGAAGGATATCTTTAGTGACAGATAAGTTGATATTTATGACAGCATGGAATTTTGTGAAAACCTTATTGTGTAATCGACTGAATCTTCGGTATAACCATACATTGTATATTGTAAATATATTTGATAGATATTAACATATGAACATTTTTACATTTTAAAATATATTATAAAGACAATTTATTCCGTAAATACAGTGTTTCTTTTCTTTTCTAATTCTAAATTTGATATATGTATATATATAGTATGAGTTAATAGGAAATACGAGTCGAATAGACTTTTTTCGTATTTGAGATTTATTTAATTAAATTGTGAAATCATTGCTAAGCTATTTAAATTATTTCTATAAGAGTACATGATTGCACATTAAATTATATAGCGTAATTAGAAGTAGTTCTTGAAAGAGTACAACTTTTTATGTTAAATAAAAAGCAGCTAATTAGCAACCTGGCCTTATAATCAAATATTAATTGCATTAGCTGTAAATTTAAACCAACTTAAATATCAAATTGATGTGCAATTCAAATAAATATCAATACTATGCAAGTTATTGGATTTGATTAGATGATAACAAATTTGGATATTTATTGCAATATTTACACATTTAGCAGTCATTAAAATTAAAAATATATATTTTAAGTGCATAAGTCGCCATTGGTTAGATATTTTAAAGTAAGTAATAATACATATAAATAAATAGTCAGATTATATTAACTGACGCGCTTTGATAATATTTTGTCAAATGTAAATTATAGGTATATGGCGAAATTGATCACCTTATTTCCAAACTTGCTGTCAATTAAAATATAATTTAATATTTTAAGATAATATTAAGATAAATGTGAACGTTATATTTACACATTTCATGCTCACTAATATTTTGAATTCATATTTGATGTAGATAATTCAAATAATTTATTTGATAATTATCTACATTTAATTGGAAAAGCCTAGATTTGATTTATTCAATCTTCTAACATTTATTACTTTTTTAATTAATTAATTCGAAATGTTACCTTTTAAAATCATATTTCAGAAAATAGACCTGCTTTACCGGATTTGAGCGTGACTGTTGACTTAAAGGATTTGGATTTCACCGGCGGCTTTGTTATTTTACCCGGATTGGTGAAAAACTTTAAACTTCAAGGAAGAAATTCAATAATTACCTACTGTGTGAGTAAAGCATATTTAGTTTCAATTTATGTATGCAAAATATATATTTTAAATATTTACTGATCCATACTTAAATTGTCTTATAATAATTACATTGTTATTTGTATATTATAATTATAATTTTTAATATTCAGAATAATTTATAAAATTGTTACTTTTAAATTAAAAGTAAAATCCATATCATGACAGATAAATTAAATTAAAATTGATTCATATGAATGAGCAAAGATAAATAACATAAGCCATTCAACACTAAAAAATTATGGTGTGTTCAAAATTTGTATTTTAGGTCATTAAAACCGTATGCGTATACAAAGTACCCTGCACATTTTAATTAGAAATAGATAATTCAGTTTAGCTAAATATTGAAAATTACCAAGGTATATTAAAAAAATAATTAAAGGATTAAATTATATATATTTGAATGTTTATTTATAAAACTAAATTATTATAACACCAAGATATTAGGTATTAAATTGCAAAGTATTTCTTATATATGCTTTTAATGCTATTTACTATTTGATTATATAATTTTATTTAAAAGCATTACTTAATAATTCTTAAATTCATTCATTTTATTTATAGTAATATGTATTCTAATTTGATTTTTCCAACATATATCGGATACACATGTACCTACTATAGACGTATAGTGTACATTAGATATTCTGACATGCGGGAAGAAAATTTGAAAACTGTTATTATCAGCCACGACTAATTGTTTGACCCCCACGCAAAAATCACGTCGTGAACTTGGTAAAACACGGACGAAACATAACTTTCAGACATGAATTAGCCGCCATGTTTATCTGTATTTCTGCCGCGTTGTAAATATGATTATACCGTGAAACAGGCATCTTTTCCTAACAGCTCATTTGTTTTGTCTTATGAAAATTGTAATTATATGTGCTACAAATATGTAGATGCAGGCATGCAGCAAAAATTACAAATTTGTTTGATTAATAAGTTACAACAGAAAATAAATAGTTACGACTACATATAGGTAATATCAGGCTACGAACAACAAAATCTGATTGTTAATGTTTTGTTATTGTCTACCTAACAGATAACACACAACCAATTATTAAATTATTTAAATAATTGTTTGTGTTGTGTAATGTTACACTACATACCCCTCAATGCTACTTAGGCAATATGGTAAAATCATACAAAATTATAAACATATTTATATTGATATTTACATATATAATTATAATTTAATTATGGTGCATAATTTATTTACATTGTGTGACCTATAGGAATTGCGGTTGATGTCAATAATTCTCCTGAAAATAGCGTATGGACCCAGGTGAAATCCAGCAGAATTCATTAGTAAAGATAAATTCATATTAAATGCTGAATTATTATTTCTTTGATTAAAGTATGCTATCGACGGTACAAATACGCATGTAGGTAACGTTTCAACACCATAATTATTCAATTTTGTAGTTCACTGTAATGAGTAATTGAAAGAGACGGCTGGAACCGAATTTATAAATTATTGTCAATGGAATCAATGGACATTTGCCGATGGAGTCCACCTATACCGCAAATTGAAAATGAAAAATACATTAACAACTAGTTTTATATATTCCATTCCCAATTTGATTTGACTCATGTTTTGAAATTTGACTAGATACCTAAAGGCTTCTGATTATTATTTTAGATTTATGATAAAGTTTAGTTAATATATAAAATGTAGGCAGAACTTCGATCTAATTGATTAGAACATATATGCAATTATTTTAAACTGTGTTTTATCTATTAAAATTCAATTGTAGTCTTATTTTAAATAGGGAGATATTTTTAAAACAAAAATAATACACTTACCAAAGATAGTAATTGAAAAACCCCTAGATGATCATTATATTAATTAAATATATATTATATTAAAGAAATTAAAACGTATACATTATATAACACTTTTAATTTAATGTTTTATTATGAAATAATTTGTATGCAATACAAGTTAGCACGGTACCTATATAGTAAATATAGTAAAAATTCAATTTTTATATTTCAGTATTGGCTTAATTAACAGATTTTTAAAATGATGTATATAAAGTTGAACTTTGTAAAATATACATTGTGATATAATTTCATTTTATTATAAATAGTTGGAAAAATAGTTGTTGTCTCAATTTTTTTGTTTAAGCACCTAAAAAATTGGCAATAATTAATTTTTTTACATTGTTTTGAAACTACAAGTGGAACGACTTTAATATTATTGCATATACCTATCATAGAGTGATGAATACAATATAATACAATTAAAATTTATTCTTTACTCTATATACAATATCCCAAACTGCATAATGGAATAATTATTTTCACAAAATATGAAAATACATATGCAGTTTTGTCAATACGAAAATCAATAAAATGCGACTCCATATTGATTTTAGACGAGAAACTTTTCTGGTTATTTTTAAATAAAAGCGTTTATCCATAGAGATCGAATAACTTTTATTTATATGCTATCAAATTTTTATTGGGTTTATCATTGAAATGAAAACAATATATCATGATTATCAGTTAGACGCATAATAAATATGTAGATGTAATTTATTTGTTTTTGAAATATAAATAGAAGTGGATATTCTATCATGACTTGTTTCAAATGCAGATGTACGAGATAACTTTGTCCGTGGGGACATCAATTGAGATCTTCGACGGCCCTGATGATACAGGCTTCTCCCTGGCTTCCTACACATCCGTTGCTTACAGCTCATTCCAGTGTGTGACGAGCAGTACCTTCAACTTGTATATCCGGATTATATATGGCACTATCGATCTCAATATGAACAAAGTGGTTTCTAAGTATAAGCAAGGTTCGTATATTAGACATACTCGTATAAGATGCGAAACTAATCCAACAATTTAAATAATTCAACATACCTAATTGGTTCACCGATACTTTCACAATAACAGATGACAATTTTATATTAATTGAAATATGTAAAATAAAATGTCTGCTATATATTAAAACATTTTCTTAAAAGATTTCATTTTTGTTAAAAATCAATGAAATATATTCTACATGTTTACATTTACATTTACATTTATATTTACATATCATACATGCATAACTATAATTCAGTTATTTATAATTAGTAAAAAATATAATGCACTACAATAAAAAAATGGTAACACAAAGTAAGAATCACAGACGTTTTTCTAAAATGTAACAAATATTAAAGAAAAGTAGATTAAAATTATATTTCTATAGTTTTGTAAATAGCTTACTTGTTACCACTATTTATTGCCCAACTTATGGAAATTGGTATATGCATTGACAAAATTGAAAACCTGAGCACAGTGAATACAAAAATATGTACATAAACAGATATTTGTAGACAGTATTATTTAGAATAATCAGTATTAAAACGTATACCTAGATAAATATGAATTATAATCAAGAATATATATTCGCGTCTTCTCACAAGTAGCTTACAGACGATACAAAATCATATATAGAGAATAACATAAAGTAAAAATACTGGAATAATACAATTAGAGCGTGTGAAATTTTCCTAGGTCGTCTGCCATTCCTCTGACACTGACAAGTTTCTTAACATGAATTAAGGACGCACATATGTATTTTAGATATTCCTTTGGATGTTTATGAACATTATAAATGCATGAGTATTATATTTGAATATTTGTGTCAAATTTTATATTTGGGACAACTAAAAACCAGGATGCGACACTCAAAATTTCATCCATTATTTTTTTTAATCATTTGTAAGCAAAATAATATTATTTTGCAAATAACTGTATTTCAAGACAATTTTTAAGATGTGTATACACATAAAAGATTCCATAACTAGTCTCGTATATATCAAAGACTATATTTTAATTTTAAAAGAAACTTTTAGAAAATATTTAAAAATATGAGATGACAGAATTAAATATAATAAATAAATATAAATATATATCAATGAATGTGATGACTCAATCCCATATGACTGAATTTAACAGTTTGGTATGTAATATGATTTAAGATCTATTAAATATTCCTTACATTTTATATATATTTAAGCTGTCTAATTGAAATTTTAAAACAATTATTATTCAAAAATTAAATGAAGTTATGTGTCTTATTTTTCTAAACTGAATAGAAGAAATCACATTTTTAAGTTTCTCAATATATTATATACATTGTATATATCTACCACCCATTTTAAATTTACACTGGACTCTAAGTGTGTGATAGCATTTTCTCATTATTAACAAAATCCTTTACATTATAAAATTAAGTAAATAAGTAATATTTTCAAAAATAAGCATTAAGGTAAAAATAAGTTTTATGCGTACACTGATGGTGTATATAATATTGTTATATTAAAGTATTATATAGGTATATAAATGAATACATCAAAAGTAAGGATGTAATCAAAAGATATAATATTATTGGAAAATATAATTTATAATATAATATGTGCATATGCATATATAAGGCAAGTAGGTAGGTATATGTGATATATTACTTATTATTATATTACCGCATTATATAACATAATATAGTAGTTATATAACATATTTATGCAAAGATCATTTCAAAGACAATGTTATACCGCATGGTAGTATTCAGTATGGCTTTTAGATTATTTATACATACAAGGTAATTAATTGTTGTATAGAATAACTCAATAATTGAATAGATTATATCATAAGATAGCTAATTCAGAAAACTTTAGTAGTAAATTGTGTTATTATGATGTTATGGAGTGATTAAATATTAGTATATCATATATTTAGGGTGTTTCAGAAGTTTTTACAAAGTTCAATAACAAATATCTAAAGGTGTTTATAAGCCTACATACTTCATTTGCATTATAACTGTTTGTCTTAATTTATAATTTAAATAATATGTAAACTAAAAAACAAATTGAGACATAATAATAACAGAAAACCTTATAGGTACTTTAATAATAATCTATCCATGTACACAGTAAATGTTAAAATTAAATATTGTATTTATTGAAACATCAGGTCCAGATTCAGGAATTTATTTAGATATATTCCAAAGTCAAAGAGAGCACTTTTCCTGTTTGTGTCGGGCAAAGAATACTAGCCCTGAAATTAGGAAATTGTCAAAAAGCTATATTTACAATAAAATTAATTATATGGTATGTATTATTTTTATTCTTTCCATCATTGGGACAAAATTAATTGTAATTGACATGTGTACCTATAGAACATATTCAAAATCATTCAGTCAGTCACAATAGGAGGTACCTATACCTAAGAGTGGGTGTTACATAAAATAACTTTATTAATTATAGCCCTTATAGATGTTATAGAAATATAAGAATTGTTTCTGTTTTATACTTTAAAATATATCGAATGCATTTTTTTAAATATAAAATATAAGCATGTAAAATATATCACAAATACTTTGTATCCATATGGGTTGCAATTTTGTAAAATGGAGGTTTTTTACTTTGCATTTCTAAACTTAGTAATGTCCTCGTTCACTTTATCCCTTATCAGGATGTAATATCGTTTTGGACGGCAAGTCAGGAGTTTACGAATCCCCTGGATTCCAAAATGGAAAGTACCCTAACAACCTTGATTGTAGTATTACACTAAAAGCCCCCGCGAACTCGCAACTATTATCGCGGGTTATCTTCACAACTTTGGATATGGAGGAAGGTTTCGATTATTTCGAGGTCAACCGAGCAAAGTACGCGAAACTGAAGAAACTGAAGAAAATCAAGAAAGAGACTTTTACATTTGAAACTGGACGTGACCTTCAACTAAAACTCTATTCTGATACATCATTTGGATTGAAAGGCGTGCGGTTCGAATACTCTGTTGGTATGTTTATGTTAAAAGATTTAATAGATAATAGACAATTTGTTTAAATGTATGTATACGTTGGTTATATTGTTTATAATAGCATAACCAATTGATGAAGTAGGTAATTCATGCTCAAAAATCCATCCATCATAGTGAACAATTAAGAGATTTCATTTAAACATTTTTCACAACACAATTTAAAATTGATTTAATTATACTGTTTAGTAATATGTCTCGCTATTTTATAATATTTTACAATGTATTTCATTTAGCCCTATTCAGTTAATATATATATCATTTGAATATGCTTCTATAAAGATACCTTACCACATAAAACAACATTATGAATATCATTTAATGCGTCGGAGTACCTATTTTGTCATATCTCGGAACGATTTTATTTATCCATATTTTTCAAACAATTTTTATGTTGCGTTTGTATTTTTGATGGCACATTGAATATCTCGTATACCTGCTATTCACATTTATCACAACCTGTAAATGATTAATACATTTTTAAAATTTATACTACATTGATTATACCTACGCTTATTAAATAATTAATTAACTATTAAATCTCAAGTGATTAGCATAAACGGTTAACTAGGCTCATTCAATATATCTAGTATAGGTATTTCATGGTTTATCTAAAAGTCTATGGTATATATACATGTCTCGTATAGTAGGTATGTGTGCGTTTACTTGTGTAATCTACAGTGCAAATTTATTTGAATGGAGAAAGCAGTGACAATGTAAGCCTAATAATCTGAATTTGTATGGCTATTCCATCAGGGTTATGATTAATTACACTCCATAACAACTAAATTATTTTAAACTGCAACAGTTTCTTATAAAAACAATAAGTTGATGCTCAAATTGGTCACCTATATATGCAACTAGACTTACCTAAATAAAAGGTGAAGTTTCAAATCAATATTTCCAACTTGTTGATTGTAGTTTCCAGCAATCTAACAAAACCATTTCTGCAAAATTTCTCTTGTTGCTGGTTGATTGCTGATACTTAGTTTATGTGACGGAAATTAATGAACTATTATTACCAACTTGCTACAACAAGGAGTTTTATATAATGGGCCACTGGGGCTCACCAAACTGAAGAGGAACAAAATAAGAAGTGTAAGTGTTGAATCTGACGGATTGAAAACGTCCTCTAACGTAGTTGATGAACCATGATAATACATTCCGTGTAATCCTAATCAATTTGAGAGATGCTTAGTAAGAATTTCATAAGAATACTAATATTGTTTAATTTACTTTCAAATATTTAAAAGGTAAATATTAATGTTTAACATATTTTACACTTTTCTAGAGAGTAGAAAGTAATGTTATGAATTTTGAAACTAACAATTTTGGAATTTGATACAATTTTTTACTGAGTAGTAGCTAGCTTTATATGTATATTGTAGTTTTGTAATAAATAAGTTTTAAAAATTAGAAAGATTACTATTATTAGATTTTATAAAATATGAAGATATTTATTTAATTAGAATCTGATTGGTTTTAATTGATGTACTTATATTTTGTTCAAATTTGTTATTAATTATTGCTATCAATAAATATGTATATAAATACTGAAATATAGGTACTTGAGTTAATAAACTACTATTTGTTACACTGCAATTTAGATATTATTTATTATAAAGACATAAGTATATTACACGAAATTTAATAAAACTAGTTCTGTTAAAGCCATAAATAATTAAACAACAATTTTAAATGAATCTATGGTTTTCTCGAGATGCAGAAAAATACAAAAATACATGTTTATAATAAGTTGCACATAAATTAATTGAACTATTCTATAATTACTCGTATACAAAAATATTATAATATTAAAGAAGGTAATTCATGGATGTAAATAATACATTACAGTTATGTATTATTTACATCCATAAAATGTAATACTTAATAATAACAATACTTACATAATAATAAGTAAAACTACGACTGATCATATTTATATTTTTTCTGTAAAACTATTTTAATATTATCTTTTATGACTTGTGATGTAAAATTCAACTTGCTTTCCATATGATTATATTCTGTACGCTTTGATACATTGATACATACAAAAGCCCAAATTTCAAAACTAAATTTCATACTAAAACCAATATGCCAAATTTATATATATTGACAATAAAATTCGTTCAGCTTTTTATGCGCAAGTTGTTTGTTTCAAACGTATATAACTAATTAAGTAATCGGCATGATATAATAAATGTCAGAAATGTTAGCAATCAATAAATAGGTAAGACGCATTTTTGTGACCTACGTTATCTATTTTGTGATTGTTGAAATGTTGTCAATCGTTTTGAAACGTTTTCTTTTATTTACTGTTTATTAATTTTAATACAATGCATTTTAGACGGTACACCCGAATTTAGTTTTAAATTTAATACATTTCTGCATTAAATTTCTACATTCCTTTAAAGACATCTGCAGGAAGAAAGATGTTAAATTATTTAATCTTTAATTAATTATTAAATTCGGGTGTACTGTACAAAACTTCTTTTAATAAATATTCTCAATACACACCCGAACAATGTTTAACAATGCTTATTAATATATAGGAACCCATTCTGTCCCTGCTAGATTGCGCATCAGATTTCAAATTTGGAGACAAGAAGGAAACACAATGCCCAGATGGTACTGTTTTGGGCACTCCAGACTCAGAGAAGAGGAATGTGGAATACAGGTGCATCTTGGGTGGCCTTAAAGACATCTCAGTTACTACTTGCGTGGGTAAGCTCAACGAGAATTCAATGACCCTATCCATGTTGGTTTATACGGGAATCCATATACTTGTAGTGATGGAGCGGACAGGCGGATTCTTTATATTACATTGTCATTTTCCGCTGTCCAATGGTCATTAAAGTTGGCTGTGAATAGGTAGTAAAACTATTTCTATGTAGATATTAATCAAATAGCTGTTTTAAAAGTAAAAATATATATTTTTTTCTTTCAAACTGATGGATAAAATTATTAACTGTATAACTAAATCTAAAATATGTTTTAAAATTAAATATGTCATTCATAGTTATTTCAAGTGATAATCACATGATCCCTCGAAAGTAAACAATAAATATTAAATGAATGCAACTTAATTGCATTCAAATGCAACAAAACATAATTTTTGGAAAATAATTAAGAAAAAAATAAATTCGTCCATTTGTTCAATTAGAACTGACAAAAAAAAGAAGATGGGTCAGTCAGTACCCATCTCCCTTTTTATTAGAGACAAATTTAAATGAGCATCATAGATACTATATATTGTTAACTAGAATCGTGATTATTTATGACCAAGTTAAATTAGATAGAATCACGATATACTTATGTTTCAAAACAAAAGTACTAATTATTTTAAAAGATTTGTCAAAATATGCATTATACAAAAAAGTATCAATATATAATCGTATACAAGTCAGAGAAAAAACGTTTAGCAATTATTGATAAAAAATACCCTCACGATTGAACACATTCCGAATATGTTCCAACAAATTGCGGAAATATGGTGCTTATTTAATTTTGAGTGATATGACCAGTGGTATGGAATTATGCCAAAAAACGTTTGGCAATATTGTTAGGCATTAATATACTTTAGTAAAGACATTTTTATTATTATAAAGTATTATTAGATAAGTGTTTCATAAAATTCCATGAATATATTGATTTCTCTTTCCCAACCCAAATAATACTAAAAAATTCTGAAGTAAATTCTAGATTATTGATTCGTAAATAAAGTTTACCACGTTTCTTGAATTGACATTGACTATAATATACTAGTTAGCGTATTTATTATTTTGAATTGTTTAATTATTTTTATTGTACACATTTTTTGAGCAATCACACGTCGTTTATCTATTTCTTATAGATAAAGACTGTGGAAGGCCCAATGAAGTTGATGGAGCATACATGGTTGCTGAAGATGGCTTCGGCTTCAAGAAAGACGTAAAGTTCACCTGTTTCCCAGGCTATACGATGAAGGATGACAAAAGAAAGAAGCTGACTTGTGACTACGATGGTTGGGGAAAGTATCCCAAATGTGAAGGTATGTTTGCGGGTTTAATGGGGGTATATAAATAAAGTTAGCTAAACAAAACCAGAAGTAAAAATAGCCTCAAATAAGATAAACCATTTTGAAAAGCAGCTATACCGTAATGTCTAAAAATATAGTTCATTTTAACTTTTGTTTTAAAATACCTTAACACATATATAGTTTTGCTTAAAGACTTTGATAATTTTTATAAACACAGTAAATGAGTTTGTAAGAGTTTAATATATCGATAAAATAGTAAATTAATTTATTAATTTGCTTTTGATTTTGATTTTGATTTTGAATTTAAAATGAATATATTGTGTTAAGTTGTAGGTATGCTCTTTTCCAAATAATTAAAATCATAAAATGGATACATATAAATATAAATATCTCATAAATATTTAAGCATAAATAAACATGAATGGAAAAAAAATATAGTGATACAATAAATTGCTATACACATGATAATTATGTATATTCCTCTTTGTGGTTAATAGAAAGTTTACTTGTAAAATTAAATAAGTACTCTTAGAAACATTTAAAAGCGATATATATATATATATATATATATATAAATATATTTTTAATTTACAGCCGTTACCTGC
>JAYRBW010015630.1:0-13009 GCA_036023295.1 Invenusta paracnida | reverse complement strand
AAATAGGATATTCATAATAAAAAATACGTACATGAAATCTATGCATATGAAAGAGTACGTTTAGTAAAAAATAGTAAGTGGTTTAATATGACATATAAATTTTCACATAAAATATAAAGAGTAATTTGCCTTAAAGTTGTCTTAATCAAAAGATGTATACTGAGGTACATATGTTTCGGTATCGCTCTTAGGAGCCAGGAGATCTCTTATTTCTTCTAAAATGGTTATTGTTTTGTAACTGTTTTCTAACAGTTGATTAAGGCAATCAGTTTGTATGGCACAGTGATTGTAGAGCATTTGCTTGGAAGCCGGAACATTTTTGGAAGCTGGGGAGGTCTTTGGCCTCTCAAAAACAACCCCGCTTTCGTCTCTTACTAAACTGGGGGCAACGACACTACCCCGAGGGTTTACAATGGACTCAATTTCATTACATAGGTTGTAGATAGTTTCACTATCAAAAATAGAAAGTGCTGCTTGGCGATCCGCGACTTCTCCTGCACCTTCTCCGGATCCGGTGGCTGAGCAAGCTTTCAGTTGTTTTCGGTATTCCTTGAATACGTTTTTAAGTCGGTTCCAGATTTGTTCTCCAGAACGACTTAAAATGAGAAATATGTCTTGTATACATAAAATTATACAGTCAAGTCACGTTGATATATGAATGACATGAAATGAATTTAGTTGCTTTCAAGGTTAATATAAATATCATAACAAACCAATATTCATATAGAAAGATTCAGTGAGAAAATATGTTGAATTATTATACTACCTATTGCATTCCTTCGCTGAGGACTTAATAGTAGTAATTTTGCTCATAATAAATAAAATAGTATATTAAATTTATTGAGAGATTTAAATTTATAAGGTGGATTTTCTCAAGTTTTTTAGTCTAATCATCAGCATTTGAGATGCTCAGAAATGGATCACTAAACTGTCTCATAATTCAAGTCACCTTATATCCCACCCTTTCATATCAGAAACTAACGCTTACATTGAAAAAGGGAGTGGGAGAGAGCGAGCTTGTCGATAGCAGTGTGAATAAAGACTCTTCATTTGGTGAAAGACTCCCTTGAAAGGAAGGAGAAATATTGTAGTCTTAGATGGTGCAAGCTGTGGGATCCTTTGCTTCTTACAACTCAACGATGTATACCATGCATGATAAGGTGCTTATAGCTGTAGAGGAGATCTATGGAACCTGCATGCACCTTCATATGCCAAGACGGCTCACATGCCTCAAATAGCTATCCAGATTTTTCATCATTTCGAATTATATATTACCTCATCTTTCTATAAATCATTTGATTATGGGCAAATAAACCCATTTCATACATGATCATAGGGCTTTTGTTATAAGAGTGAAAGTTGTTATATTACAAGTATTTTTAAAATGTTCCTCAAACAGGATGGCTAGCAATAGATAGGATAATCATGTGAAAATTGTTTGTACTATTTGCATTTCTAATTATTATTTATTATATTTTATAATCGTCATTGTTTAGCATGGTGCAAAAAAATGTGTTTAGCCCGTGTCAATATAATAAAACTTGTCATGCGACTTATTGTGTTATCATAAATACATAAATATACATATATTATATACTTAAATATATATAAATTATAATAATATATATAATTATACATAAATTATGATATATGATAATTTAGAAATATGCATCTGGTACAATCGCATAAAAAAGGTAAAAATAAAGCAGTAATAGTAGTTTAACTAATTTCTTGCAAAGCTAAATTTTTAGGTTGTTTAATATTATGAAAAGCTTGAACTATTATTCAATTGATTAGTTTGATCATACTGAGATGTATAATAACTCCATAATGTGTTATGTTATCAATAGTGTTCATTATTCAGGACCTAACGTTAAATATATATATAAACTTTGTCAACTGACATTATAAAATAAAATATATTATAATAATACAAATAATTATTCTACTATATAATGCATTATCGACCATGAAGTCCATTATACGATCCATTAAAATTCATTATAAAAATCATGAGACAATGTCTTAAAAAGAAAACATCAGCTACTAGAATCTGCTTAATAATAAAATATAATATTTACTTGGAAATGATAAATAATAACTGAAAATATTTCAATTAATTGTTATATGATTTATATAAAGTTTCATTATATATAAAAGGAAGTTTTAAAAATATGTTCTAATAAATTGTAACTTACTTTACTAAAGTATGACTATCTTTAAAATTAATGTATTTTAGTTTTGTGTTTATTTCAAATACAAATGTATGTTAAGGGCATATTTATATATTCAATTATTTTAATCTAGATATTATTTCAAACAAATAATAATTTTATTGTTATATTAATCAAAGGTATTAACATATGTATCTTTACGTCTAGGTTGTAGCAGTATATCTCAAAAGTTATATATATTATATATAATTATTATGAATATAGATATAGATATAGATATAGATATAGGTATATATTTTTATAGTATAAATTAATTATTAGTATAATTATAAAATATTATATAAATCAATAATAATATTTCTTATATTGGTTATTGTATTTTTCAATGACTGATTAACAATAAAAATAAAAATAGAAAAAACAATATACATTTTCAGTACATAATACATATAATTATTCTTTTTCTTACTATTCAGAGACGCATACAAGTCTTGACTACATTTTACCGTAAACTTAGTAACTTATATAGCTATAGTTATTTGTATTTATCAATTTTATAATACCCAGAATTAACTGATATAATGATGGGAATTAATTATCGAATCAATTTGTGGTTCACTGACCAGTCTTATTAGAGTTCTTAAATAATAAAGCCCCAAGCTAACCCACGTCCCTCAATCTGCCAATATAACACCTAACTTGTGGAATTTACTTCTTGCAGACGACCATACCCCATCCTGTCAACGACTCTCACTCTTTTCGTAATCCTCAGTCTCTCCCCTTCAACTGCCTCTTCTTTTATACTTCTCTGACGAGTCTTCCTCTTGAGTCCACAGACAGCCGAGCGACTTTCAACAGATCTATTGTCACACGAGTTCTGGCAGCCGTAAATATTTCTAATGATCAGAATGCGAAAACTCGGAGGGACTCACTCACTATCATTTGTATGGGTGATACAGTCAGTGGGACTCTATATTATTTAAATATTATGCATTATACTCCCTCACGTATAATAGGCAGATAGGATTACTGTCCAAGCTAAATAATTAAGCGAAGGCAGAGCTGTACCATATCCATCGTATAATATAGATTACATTGATAGGTACTGTGTGTTTGCGCTATTGAATTTCAGCATATGAAATCATCCGTATAAAACCTTCAGCACAAGAAGGGGAGGAGTTCGATCCTAATATTATGCATTATCCAATGCAACATTTTCACTTAGTGATCCCAATGTTCCCCTTCTTCAATCTGTTCAGGCATATTCGCAGAAACTATTTCAATTCAAGGGAAATAATTTGGCAGGGCGACTATTGACTCAATAATACTATATATCGCTTTACTTGGAGAGTAAATCTGAAATAGGGTGTAATAGCCATATATGTATACTATAATTGAATACCCTCGAATGACCACCCCCTCCCCCCTACCTACTCGCATTTCTCGCAGTTTCTCTATTGTAAGAGTTCAATATCTTGGGATCATCAACTATATATCTGATTTTTCCCTTCCTCTCTTCTCGTCTTTCTTCTGTAAAAGTCAGTCACTCACTTTCATTGCTCCGTCCGGCCAGTTTAATAGCAGATTGGGAGAAGGATCGGGTATACAGGCAGAGGGAGGAGGAAGTTTTAACTTCCCTTTTAATTCTGGCCTGTGACCTGATCTTTGAAGGGAACAGGGAGGGGGGGGGGGAGGCTGTAGAATTGATGAGTGTGTATCGTAATATCAGTCGTCCATTTCAACCTTTCCGGAAATTCACATTGCCTGATATTTCAATATCTTTTTCTCCCCATAATGTCCAAGTCCTTCTAGTGTTTCTCTTTGTTTATTCCCTCTCAATTTCTCCACCCAGTTATCCCACTCCGTCCCTCTTCTTCCTCCCTCCTATAATGTTTGGTTGCATCTGATCCATTTCCAAATCATTACGAATCATTAAAACATTGAATTGATCATTATTTGGCATTTATTTAGCATTGTTTTAGGATCTTTATCTATTATAATTTCAACTTTAAATGTGTAAACTATTGACAAATTGTACATCAATATACATATTTGCATACACATATTACATGACGAACAGTATAATACATTCCATTTATTTTATTTTATAAATATATATGTAATATTATGCGACTTTTAGTATATAAGACAAATTACATAAAAAAATAATTACAATTTGCTAGGTATATGCAATATAACTTAATTAATATATAATGTATATATATTTCATTTTATTTTAATTTAATTTAATTTAATTTAATCAATATCGATTTTATATATACATATATATATATAACAATTTGTTTAAAAGTTGTACTTATACAATGAAGTCTAAAATTATCATATACGATTGAGTACTGTGATAAATTATTAATCTGTAATGCGAAATAACTGTGGAAAATTTCATCATAATAAGTGTAAATGTTATATTTATATGTGTATATTATATATTATATAATAAAGTGGTTGCTTTACACAGTGCATATTGATTTCTATATTTATTATTATTAACATTAAGAATTGCAAGCGCAAAATATTGAGAAATTATTAAGTATTTTTAGGTTAGTAAACATTTCATCAAAATTTTAAATGGTATTTTTAAGAAATTACTATAACTTTTATTTATATAATTTTATCAAATTTGAAACATAAATGTATTTACTATCTTAATAGTCCTACAACTATTATAGACATACATATTTTAATAAAAAGTTAAACCGTTGCACAGTATTTAATTTTATGATTTAATAAGTAAAATATTGTATAATAAAAAACATTAATGTTTCGAGGGGACGATTACATTTTTTATCTATTTAGAAGGGTTCAGTGTAATGTATATAATTGATTCAAATGTTTAATTGGTACTTTTTTATTTCACTTTATACAAATGTTGTTTTTGACCTGAAGTTCAAAATTATTACTTTGGAATTTGTTTTGATGTCAGTCTTGATGTTAACGCTTTAGACCCGGTTATGCAAAATATGTTTTCCACACTGATATATTAACTTTGTATATTTATAGCTACCATATAATGACTAGAAATAAATAATTAGACAGATTTTTGGTAAATGTTTCACGGAAAATATACATACAATATACTTATTACTTTAAAACTCTAGTGTCATGATACTAAATGGAGTAAGAATTATAAGATTCTTTCGAGCGTGTTTCTTCAAACTCGGTATTATAAATACGTAACAGTTAGGTATTTGATAAATATGAAAGCTATATAGTATTATGGGAACTGATGTTATGCATATTATTTATGATAAACCCTTGGGGTGCAATAACGAATAATATACCTCTGTAACATATTTAGGACATCTCATGTTTTGCTTTGAAAGAAAATATACCCACGGGAAATTTTTATCCGACTTTTAAATCTTTAAATTGTATAGTAAAGGAAGATGCAAATATTAAACTGATGAATAAATAATTATAATAACTGTGTTGTATTCTTAACAAGAAGAAACATGAACATCTGATGCATTTCGTGAATAAGATTGTGGCTCAAGGCTTCAGAAAATGATATATGGTTTACGTAATGTGTGTCTCTGTATAAAGCAATTATATTTAATACATATATAAGTAATTAATCTTAATCAATGCTATTATTATTCAATGATATTCAAGTCTACCATTTTGTATATGAAATAATTTGCAATAATTGGTTTTAAAATTTATATTTACAATACAAAATGTCTAGGCAGTTAACATTTCTTTTGATACAACTATGCTAATTATGTAATTTATGTTACTTATAACGCATAACATATCATAAATCCATTTTATAAAATACACTAGAATTATGAGCCAAGTTTCATTATAATATGAATTTTGTATTAAAATACCAGTTAATATAGATCGATTCTTACGTGAGTATAAAATATTTATGAATTTTGACTCAGATTTTGTGATACTATTTAAAACAAAAGCAATATAACTAACGAAGGTAGAGATAGATTTTACACAATTTTATATATGACCAAAATTTATCCAAAAAAGAAGCATTATTATATTTTCTTTCAATTTACTGAACTCGTAAAAGTGATTAAATAGTTAATGCTATATTATGCTATTCAATAATTCCAAATTTCGAGCCAAATGTATCAGTAATTCTACAAAAGATTTTTTAGTTGTAAGTAATCATTAATTATTAGTTCATGTTTAGATTGTTTTTGAATAACAAGTTGATGTTACACACATTTGGGAAATTAAATTAAGAGCAACACTACATCTAAAAACGCGGACACTGTACTGAAAACCACTTGTACATGCCTATAAAGTTCTCAATATTTCAGTTAACGTTAAAAATAGTTCAACGGAATTTACTACATGTTCATATATAGTAGTCATAAAACTAAGCTTACAAACTAAACATATTTCGAGAATAAGATGCCACTTATTTGCAGCTTCAATATGATAATAATATGATAAAATAATGTCATAAAGATTTTAAATCACATTGCTGTCAAAGAAAAGGTGATTTTCTTATATTAATATAAATCTATACATTATTTATAAATTATACTTTAATCTAGTATTTTTCTCAATTCTTTGAGGTGATTCTCTGTCGAATTGTATTAGAGTTAATTTAAAACCTACATTTTAAATAATATGTAGGTGCTCATTATACAAAACATATAACGAAACCCAAAATTATATAACAATATATATTATGTCTTCTTTTTAAATATACCCAATATATTTATTTTTATCTTCGAAAAAAATAACATTGACAATATTTCCCCGTGAATCATGTTTTATACAGTTTATCGCTAATGGATGCACATCAGGCCTAAGCAATTTTGACAAGGCTTTTTAAATATATTATTTATTTCTATTTATCAGCTATGATTTATTTGAGTATTGATTGTAAGATTTGTGTCGAGTAACGAAATATTAATATTTTCTGTCATGTAACAATTAACAGTACAGCGAAGTGGTGAATGAAATTTGTTAGTAAATATGAAATAAACATTTCTAGGAGTATGTGTGTGTATTTATAATTAAGAAATACGCAATTAGTGAATTCATTTACACATCAAATCATTCTGTAGTCAAGTTAGTAGTTTGTTATGAATATGAATCATAATATTTAACACCTCTTATAAAAGTTTAAAATTGCAATATTTTTTATAACAATTTTTGAGAAAATCTATTTATGATTGTACAAATATTGCTCCTAGTATTTTTAAATAGTAAATTATTTTAAATAATTCGTTTTTGATTAAATATAATCTAACAATATTAATCAACATTAAAACATTAAAACAATATAAAAATGTTTTAATGGTCTCGAAGAATATATTCGTAAATGAATTTTATGTTCAATTTGTACAATTTAAATAAAATACATGATACTATAAATTATTTTGTTTATTGAAATTAAACATTAATGCATATATCGTAATTTGCAAAAAACTGTATCGAATTCTAATCAGGGAATTAAATTTAAAAAATGATTACAAAATTGAAAGTTTTATTTAAAAATGCTTAACATATATATATGAACACATTTTTCATTATATACTTTTATTGTGATAAAAATCTTTAAAGAACAATCAACGCTTCTTTTTTGTAATAAGGTTGATTTGAAGCAATGCTTTCTATAATGTTTACAAAAATAATATATTATAATCTTTAATATTCATAGCACAAAACTGTTTCTAAACAATAATAGAACTTTCTGGTTAATAAGACAGTAAATAAAATAGAATTTTCGTATAAGTAAAGATGTATCGTGTAGTGCATCTAGTAAAGTTTATTAATCGTTTTTACTAATATGCATTGAGCTTACATTAAATTTAATTTAATTCAAATTATTTAGTATTTCATTATATGTTTAATATAATATTATTTTTTTAACTATAGTGGTCAACCATGCAGGATTATTTCTATATTACAGATTACTTTTTATCACAACTAGATATGAGCTTAATAGACGCAATTCCAACTATAGATAGGAGTACTTAAAACCGAAAAAGTGCGAGACCAGCGATTTACTTTTAATGTACCACGCCGCATTTCTTAAATCTAAAAGTGTCGTAACGTTGATTTAGTCACATTCACTCGTGTATGTACTTGCTGGCTTACAAGGTATAGGTACTATCCGTGTATTTAAAAACAAAAATTCTAAGCTCTAATACCCCATTCTACTTTAATTAACCACATATGTTTAAATACTTAAATTACTAAAACCAAATTATCATTACCATTGTTCTAAGGAGAACATGGTGCAGTGGGTAATGCGATGGTCTACAAACCGGTGAATTGATGGTTCGCAATCCATTAAGTATTTCTGGCTATGGTTGTAAATGTGTCTATTACACTCATATATTTGATTAAATAATATAAGAATATTTTAATTTGTTTTACTTTATCATGTTAATTACTTTATCATGTTAATGTGATATAGCTTATTTAGTTTTTTTTAGAAAATTGATTTAGTTTTCGGTTTGATAGTATTGAGTTTACTGCATTGGATTTAACATTTTAAACAATATTGAAAAGTCTGATAATTCCATATCAATTAATAAATATATTATTTGAAATGTATTTGTTATAAGATTATATTTTCTTTAGCAGAATTAATTAGCCATTGCAACTGAATGTATTGTTTTATATTTCAATTGCTAAATGAAGATTTTATTACAATATATTCATTTAATTGTAATTTTTATGAATACTAAATATTGCATAACTATAAATAACACATTTCATTTATATATCATAAAATTCAAATATAAATTCATGTAAATTCATATATAATAAAAATGTATTTAAATCATATTATATTGTATCACATGTTACAGTCAATTTGATACATTTAGGTAGATATTAGTTGCTTAATATATCCAGTAAATGTGAATATGTCACATATTTAAGTAAACTTTACGTTTTTAATTTCTTTCAATTAATCCGATACATATAAAGTACAATTTTGTCTAAATTGCATATGTGGTGAAGAACTGTCCTTAGTAAACACTTGAAGCTGTCAAATCGTGTATTATTAAAAAAAGTAAAACATAGCTGTTATCTTTTATCTATTGCAATTGTTCTATTTTGCCATATATTTTTATATACTGACCTTTGATAAAACTAAGTAAGCAGGAACTTCGCCAGAGGTGGGGTTGTAGGAGCGCGGCCCCTCCCTTTCGGCTTTACTGAAAACATGTTTTATTGTAAGTAGGGTTTAATTGCAATTAATTATCTGTTAAACTGAAGCTTTAACATAAGAAGAATAAGAAGCAGAATATTTATTAGCAAAATATTAAATATATCCTGTTGAAATGTTATGATATATATATGTCTTTTTATGAAATTTCCGCGCCCCAGAATATTGGATCTGCTCCCCCTACAAAGAGATCCTTGCGAGATCCCAGGAGTAAGTTGGGAAAGACAGACTATAATGATAACGTAAAAATAACTGAGTACACTGACAGTTTGACTGGTACAGTAGTCTCAAAAATGGTTAAATCGATCAAATCGATGAAGATCGATAAAGCGTATTACAATATAAATTGTCTCATATACTTTCATATATTGATCGACTTCTTTTATGCTCCAAACTGCAAGCGTTCAGTCTGGTTATTGAAGAATGTATGATAATAATCAGGGACAGCAAAACCGGGAGAGGAAAATGCGCTAATGGGGCTGAAGCCCCTTAATAAGTTCATATACCTATAGTAGCATAATTTTTTAAATAATAATTATATATTTGAATATTTTTTATAATATTGTGTGTAAAATAATAATAGCAAACAATACAAATTTAAAATATATTTGTTAATTATTTTAATAAGCTTCAATACCAAAAAAGAACTTTACAAATATGATATCAGTATTATGATATTTTACAGGTCGGCGTAAAATATAGAATTTTGAAAACCCGTATAATTTGTCTTTCCAAAATTAAAAATGAACAATATGTTTCTATGTTTAAAATATTGTTACTAAAAAGATGTATTTAATGAATAAACAACAAATAAAAAATTTGATAAATAGAAACAAAATTTCTAAATATGAGAAAATTGAAATTGACAATCCACTATGGTTTCAGACCTTTAAAGATTCCCATAATTTTTAAAAATATACCAACTAATCTGTATCAATATTAATAACAGTTAGTTAGTTTTTATTTACTTTAATAACAGTTTTCAGCTAAACATTGTTTAGTGTTAATACATTCTACACTTCACTCAAGATTTCAAAATTTACTTTCTGTAATGCTTAGGTAATGTTTTTAGAATATATAACATACATTTGTTCAGCTTGTAGTCAGGTATTGTAACTTTACTTGTATCATGAACCACGTAAATATTTTAAATCGGAAAGTAATTATAAAAAGTCAAGCATCCAAAATTTCAAGAAATCTTTTTTTAAACTTTAATTGTGTTACAAGCCTGAATGCACGACCAACATAGACTTTTAATAGTAATAAAATAAAGTTTCAAAATTAAACCAAATTTGTTTTCAACAAATTGCTTCATTTCATATAATATTTGAAATTATTTGATGTGTGAATTAACCCTAAACTTAGGTATGCAAACAATTTCTATCCGTAAATTATCTGTAAAATTATTTACCTAAAAGAAATTCAAAATGTATATTTAAAAATATAATTGCTTTATTTGTAGAAAAAACTATATAATTAATAACAAGGCATTAAACTGAATAAAATATTATACTGTAAAAACAAGATACAACACATTAAATTTGATAATGTATTCAATCAATAGTGTAACATGCTTTAATGAGCTAGAAGAGGATATTAGTCTAAGCACGTAAAATCAGAAACAACAAATTAAGAGAAACATATTTTTACTTGGATTGGAAAAAGTTTGTAATTATAAAGATAACAAAAATTCATTACTGTCATAAAAGAAGTCATTATTAATTAAATTGCAATTAAAAGTTTGTTTAATTTTTTTAATGCAAAGATGTCTTAATTCAAATATCAAAATCACAATTCTTCCTGTTTGATATGACCTTAAAAAAGTTAATAATATAAATAGAGTTATAAAGAGTACGATTTATAAGTTCATCATTAACGGGAAAAGTGATTTTAATATTCGGATTAGGCCAACTCTCTGTATTAAAGAATTCAGTACGTCGTAATTTATGCCCAATTATAATTAATCCTTTTTTAATTATTTTAATTAATTGTTGTAATTTTATAGTTGTAAACGTTATGTAATATACGAAACAAATATTTTGCTCTCTAGTTTTTGTTTTCTAGACTACTTTAACTCTAAATTATAACTGTTTTTGATTGTATGCGTTTAGTTTAAAAGTATAACAAATTTGTTTACGAAATTCCAAAACATGTTGGACAATTTATTGAATAAATGTTTGAAACAAATTGTTATGTTTTATTTTTAGTATAATCTTCACAAGTTAGAACTTGCCATAATTCCATTAACCAGTATTATTATTTCAAAACTTTATATTAACGATATATAATAAATAAATAAAACATTATTATAAATATTTACATGGTGCAAAGTTTATCTTTGAACATTTTAAAAATTAAGCATCACATACATTTTAATAGGTTAAAGAAATTATATGTATGTACGCTCATATATAAACAAATAAATATTCAAATCTTAAAAAGAGATTCATATTATTTCCTTTCAACCTATAACATTTCATTTTTCTATAGATATAAAAGCAATATCTCCTTTTTATTGCAATAAGAGGTTTCAGTAGAATGCAGTTGTACATGGAATATATCATTCTGTGGATTATGTATATAAAATGGGGATCTATTTTTAGGTAGTTGATTAATGTTTCTAGTAATTATAGTAAACAGGATTTCGTACTTCTATTAATATGCTTTTATCCAAATTAAACTGTTATCCAATTAGATCATATGAAATAGACACTGCAGTTGCAGAAAGTATATTAAATAATATGTAGTAAGAAATGGCAGTAGCTGTACTATACTATATATACAGATGTAAAATACTTAAATATGTAAATTTATAAATATGTTGAATTATATTTCTAACGAGATACGCTTCGAAGCGCATCGTTCACTCTACCATAATCCTAAAAATGTCAACTTTGTAAGATTTCACATCACAAAATGATGAAGCAGAACCCATTCGCAAAGATTCTTATAAAAACGGAAATTAAAATACTATAGAGGGAAAGTTAACGAGTGATATTAAATATTGATTCTGGATATAATTCAGATTTTTATATTGTAGTGTTATACAAAATCTGTAAATAGTTGACTGCAAAAAATTGTATAATATTAATAATTAAATCATATTTGGTTAATTACTATAAAATCAAAATGTCTTTACTTGTTTATAGTGCATATGGCAATTTACCAGACAGCATTGTTTATGACTAAAGCACTACAGCTGAGTAATTTTAGCATGCAACAATTTAATTTTATTTCCATAAAAAAAATGAGAGACAGTTTACAGATATCAAAATTAAATTCAACCTTTCGAACAAATAATCAATAAATACAAGTTTTTTCACCAGTATACATTGTTACTTTACTGAGTGAAAAAGTAGGCATTTATCTCATAGTTAAAGTACCCAACTTTTTTTCTTCTTCTTGGTATCGAATTAGCTAGTAGTTATTGTCGGTATGTCATAATAATTAATTGTTACATTTATCTGGTTGCAAGATACCCGACCGGTGCACAACGCCATAATATGCAATTCATTGTCCTAAAGTTAGACAATTATTATTATGCAGCGTGGAAGCTATAGAAACGATTTATTTCATCAGCGGAAGCAATTGATGCCTATTTTATTCGCTATATGAGCGCGAATTGACTAAACCCCCCCCCCCTTTTTCGACCTCCTCC